>CM055874.1:26439882-26742382 GCA_029582165.1 Portulaca oleracea
TCATCAAGAACTCATCAAGAACCCATGAAGAACCCATCAAGAACTCATCAAGAATTCATAAAGAACCTTAAGCTCCACAAAGAACCCTAAGA
Organism: Portulaca oleracea; assembly: GCA_029582165.1. Classification (NCBI taxonomy): domain Eukaryota; kingdom Viridiplantae; phylum Streptophyta; class Magnoliopsida; order Caryophyllales; family Portulacaceae; genus Portulaca; species Portulaca oleracea. The sequence goes on from CM055874.1 coordinate 26,439,975, forward strand.
CTAAACACAAACCTAGCCAAATCCGTCCCTTACCCTACGAGAGTTCTAATTTGACATCAAGATTGAATCAAATGGACGAGTCTCAATCTAGTTCACCTAAGGATGTTGAAGCTATGAGGTTGCGAATTGATATGTTGCAAAAACAATTAAAGACCTATATGGATTTGAATCGTGCTTTACAAAAGGAGTCTAATGAAGATGCTTCATATGGCACGCCTAGTCCATTCTCAAGAAGGGGTGAACGTTTTGATTTTAGAGTTGAAATACCCGAATTTGATGGTAGTTTAGATCCGGAGGTATTTCTTGATTGGATTCAAACGGTTGAAAGAGTGTTTGATTTGAAAGAAGTTAATGATGAACTAAAAGTGAAGTATGTAGCATTGAAGTTGAGAAAGCATGCTTCTATTTGGTGGACTAACTTGCAAAAGAAGCGACAAGCAAAGGGATAGGACAAAATCCGTTCATGGGAAAAGATGAAGTCCAAATTGCAAAGCAAGTTTCTACCCCAAAGCTACGTCCAAGACAATTATGTCAAGCTCCAAAAGCTAGTTCAAGGATCCAAATCGGTGGAAGAGTATACCAAGGAGTTTGAACATCTCCTTTGGCGTTGTGATTTGAAGGAGAATGAGCCACAAGTTTTGGTACGTTTTCTAATTGGTTTGAATGATTGGATACGTAATGTTGTTGAGTTACATTCGTATCAATCATTGGATGAATAAAGTACTTTGGCCTTGAAAGTAGAAAGGCAAAGGAAAGAAAGAGGAAAAGATACCATGAGAACGTACCCTACACAATCCAAACCTTATACCAAACGTCCACCTACCCAAACACAATACAAAACTCCACAAAATCAGCCCCCATCCTCCCAAAAACCCTACGGAAAAACCCCACAAAATCAGCCACAAAATCCCCCATCCAAACCCCATGTCCATGAACCAAGGACATTGCCTCCAAGAAGATGTTTTAGGTGCCAAGGATTGGGCCATATTGCATCCGAATGTCCTAACAAACGTGTAGTCTCTCATGTTGAGTATCAAAGTGCTTTATATGTTGAACCAAGTTGCCATGAAAGTGAATATGAAGAAGAGCAACTTGAGGAGGAGAATGACGTTTGTGAAGAGGAAAATGTGGAAGAAGCGGATGATGGAGAATTACTTGTGTTGAGGAGGGAATTAAGCGTGGCTTCTACACCAAACGAATTGGAGCAACGTGAAACTATCGTCCATACTAGATGTACGGTTCAAGGGAAGATATGTTCACTCATTATAGATGGTGGTAGTTGTACTAATGCGGCTTCCACTACAATGGTTGAAAAGTTGAAGTTAGAAGTGTGTTCTCATCCCTCTCCTTACAATATACAATGGTTGAGTCATGGGAAGGGCATTAAGATTGATAAGCGTGTGCTTGTATCTTTATCCATTGGGAAGAGTTATAAAGATCAAATATGGTGTGATGTAATACCAATGGATGCTTGCCATATTTTGCTTGGGAGACCTTAGCTTTTTGATAGGTACGTGACACATGATGGGAGAATGAACACTTATTCCTTCATCATCAACAAGAAGAAGATCACATTGGCCCCTTTGCCACCTTCTTCTATCATTCGGCCACCCCAACAAAAGGAGCAAGAGAAGGAGTCCAATATTGTTTCTTTGCTAAAGGCGGATCAACATGAGTTCCATGAGCAAAAGGAGTTGATCTTGGCTAATTTGCAAGAGGAACAAGCTTCCCCAACTCGTGAACACCCACGACTCCAACCCATCCTAAGGAGGTTCAATCATGTGTTCCCTAATGAGATGCCACACGGTTTGCCACCAAGAAGGGAGATAGAGCACAAAATTGATCTCATTCCCGAAGCCATCCTTCCAAACAAAGCGGCGTACAGAGTGAATCCTAAGGAAGCTCAAGAGAGACAAAAACAGGTTGATGAGCTACTTTCAAAGGGTTTGATAAGGCCTAGTATGAGTCCATGTGTCGTTCCGGTGTTACTAGTTCCAAAGAAAGATGGTTCGCAACGCATGTGTATGGATTGTAGGTCCATCAACAAGATAACTATCAAGTATAGATTCCCTATTTCACGCTTGGAGGATCTACTTGATGAGTTATATGGGAGTATTGTCTTCTCCAAAGTGGATTTGAGAAGTGGATATCACCAAATCCGTATCCATGAAGGTGATGAGTGGAAAACGGCTTTCAAGACAAAAGAAGGTCTCTATGAATGGTTAGTCATGCCATTTGGTCTTACTAATGCACCTTCTACATTCATGCGCTTAATGAATCATGTATTGAAGCCTTTGATCGGCAAATGTGTAGTAGTGTACTTTGATGACATTCTTATATGTAGTAAGAATGAGCTTGATCATTTAAAGCATTTAGAGCTAGTCATGTGTATCTTGGAGAAAGAGAAGCTCTACGCAATGATGCATGATGAATCAAAACTAATCCATTATACACGAAATGAAAACGGATCGGTCACAAGTAAGAACTTGTTCTTGTTTATTTCTCCAAAAAAATGAATGAAACGAATGGAAAAAGGAATGAAACGAAAGGCTTGGACGAGAGTTCTAATGATCATGACAAGAATGACAATCAAGAGAAACAAAGACTAAGCAAAACGTACCAACCAAATGAAGAACAACACGACTTGATGTAGAAACAAGATAGAATTTGGCAATGGAAACCTCCTTGATTGATATAGACGCACCACAATCAATTTGATATCCAACTCCTCCTTTGCACCATCGAAGATTGCTCCCTCTTGGAATAGAAGAGAAGATTTGATCGAAATCCCCTCAAGGAATCCGAAACTCTAGCCAAAATGCTAGAAACTAAAGCATGACAACTTTAGAGAGAATTTGTGTTTATTATTCAATAGAATGAGATGTGTGTAATGAAGCACCCTAAGGGGTCTATTTATACTAAATGGAAGCCCCCTTAGGCGTGTACAAATCAAGAAAGAGGGGAAATCTAGCTTACATCATCTAATACATGAATGACATCATAAAGAAACAAGTAAACTAAACTAGATTACATTTGATGATAACTCTCTCAATTCTTATCCAAATTTAAAGATTCTTGAACCATATTGATGCATAATGAATCAAAACTAATCCATTATACACGAAATGAAAACGGATCGTTCACAAGTAAGAACTTGTGATTGTTGATTTCTCAAAGAAACGAATGATACGAATGGAAATGATATGAAACGAAAGGCTTTGGACGAGAGTTATAGAGATTATGACAAGAATGACAATAAAGAGAAACAAAAGACTAAGCAAAAACGTACCAACAATGAAGAACAATTCGACGTGATGAAGAAACAAGATAGAATTTGGCAATGGAAACCTCCTTGATTGATATAGACGCACCACAATCAATTTGATATCCAACTCCTCCTTTGCACCATCCAAGATTGCTCCCTCTTGGAATAGAAGAGAAGATTTGATCGAAATCCCCTCAAGGAATCCGAAAACTAGCTAGAAATGCTAGAAACTAAAGCATGACAACTTTAGAGAGAATTTGTGTTTATTATTCAATAGAATGAGATGTATCCATACCAGGTCTCCAGGTTTGAAAATAACTTTCTTCCTTTTTTGATTGACCTTCTCTTCAATCCTTTGGGTATACCTCATAATCTTTTCACGAACCTCCTCATGTATCTTCTTAATCTCCTCCACTCTCTTACTAGCTTCAAAAACTGAATTTAGTTGATGTAGACATAGGAGATAAATCCATAAGCTTGAGAGGGTTCTTACCATACACAACTTCAAATGGGGATAACTTTGTAGCTCGATTTGGACTCCGATTATAAGCAAATTCAGCATGACTTAGCAAAGTATCCCAACTTTTCTTGTCCTTGCTCACCAAAGCTCGTAATAAGGCTCCCAACGTACGGTTGACAACTTCAGTTTGTCCATCCGTTTGGGGATGACATGCCGTGCTAAATTTGAGCTTTGTACCCAACTTTTTCCATAAGGTAATCCAAAAATGACTAAGGAATTTCGAATCTCTATCACTCACCATAGTCTTTGGAATACCATGTAGCTTCACAACTTCTTCAAAGTAGAGATATGCAACTTTAGTAGCATCATAGGTAGTATGGCAAGGAATGAAGTGTGCCATCTTCGAGAATCTATCAACAACAACCATAATAGAATCTTTCCCTCTTTGAGTCCTTGGTAGACCTACAACGAAGTCAAGGCTCACATCTTCCCATGGATGGTAAGGAATAGGTAGAGGCGTGTATAACCCTTGTGGTAGAACATGAGACTTGGCAAGGTTGCAAGTCCCACATCTTTTTACAATATGCTCAACATCTTTGATCATGCTTGGCCAAAAATAATGATCTCTCATCATCAAATAAGTCTTTTCAATACCAAAGTGTCCAGCTAGGGCTCCTCCATGAACCTCCATGATCAATAATTCACGCAAGCTACTCCTTGGGATACAAAGTTGATTCCCTTTGAAAAGAAACCCTACTTCAATATGAAACATCTCGTGTGGATGCTTCTTTGAGAGGTCAAATACTTCTTTGAAATCTTGATCATCCTCATACAAATCCTTAATATGATCAAATCCAACAACTTTTGAATCAAGAATATGTGTAAGCAAGTACCTTCTTGAAAGAGCATCGGCACCTTTATTCAAATACCCGGCCTTGTGTTTGATCACAAACTGGAATGATTGCATGAATTCAACCCATTTGGCATGTCGTGGATTGAGTTTATGTTGCCCTTGGATGTATTTGAGAGCTTCGTGATCACTATGAAGAATAAACTCTCCACTTAGTAGATAATGTCTCCAATGCTCAAGAGCTCGTATAATGGCATAGAACTCTTTGTCATACGTACTATACTTTCTCTTTGCCTCATTCAACTTCTCACTAAAATAAGTAATTGGCCTTCCTTCTTGAGACAAAACCGCTCCAATACCAACACCACTTGCATCTACTTCAACTTCAAAGACTTTGTCAAAACATGGCAAGACAAGTATTGGTGCATTACAAAGCTTTTCTTTGATTATTTCAAACGCCCTTTCAGCACTTCTACTCAATTCGAACTCTTTATTTTTCAACAACTCGGTCATAGGAGCCATAATAGTGCTAAAATTCTTGATAAATCTTCTATAGAAGGAAGCTAAACCATGAAATGATCGTACCTCATGGATGGACGTTGGTGTAGGCCACTCGTGTGTAGCTTTGATCTTTCCTTGATCCACTTGAATACCATCTTGTGATAGTACATATCCAAGGAAGACGACCTTGGGTGAGAAGAAGGAACATTTCTCCATGTTTGCGTAGAGCTTCTCTTTCTCCAAGATACACATGACTAGCTCTAAATGCTTTACATGATCAAGCTCATTCTTACTATATATAAGAATGTCATCAAAGTACACTACTACATATTTGCCAATCAAAGGCTTCAATAGATGATTCATTAAGCGCATGAATGTAGAAGGTGCATTAGTAAGACCAAATGGCATGACTAACCATTCATATAGACCTTCTTTTGTCTTGAAAGCCGTTTTCCACTCATCACCTTCATGGATACGGATTTGGTGATATCCACTTCTCAAATCCACTATGGAGAAGACAATACTCCCATATAACTCATCATGTAGATCCTCCAAGCATGGAATAGGGAACCTATACTTGATAGTTATCTTGTTGATGGACCTACAATCCATACACATGCGTTGCGAACCATCTTTCTTTGGAACTAGTAACATCGGAACGACACATGGGCTCATGCTAGGCCTTATCAAACCTCTTGAAAGTAGCTCATCAACCTGTTTTTGTACCTCTTGAGCTTCTTTAGGATTCATTCTGTACGCCACTTTGTTTGGAAGGATGGCTCCGGGAATCAGATCAATTTTGTGCTCTATCTCCCTTCTTGGTGGTAAACCGTGTGGCATCTCATTAGGGAACAAATGATTGAACCTCCTTAGGATGGGTTGGAGCCGTGGGTGTTCATGAGTTGGGGCAGCTTGTTCCTCTTGCAAATTAGCCAAAATCAACTCCTTTTGCTCATGGAACTCATGTTGATCAATTTTTAGCAAAGAAACAATATTGGACTCCTTCTCTTGCTCCTTTTGTTGGGGTGGCCGAATGATAGAAGAAGGTGGCAAAGGGGCCAATGTGATCTTCTTCTTGTTGATGGTGAAGGAATAAGTGTTCATTCTCCCATCATGTGTGACGTACCTATCAAAAAGCAAAGGTCTCTCCAGCAAAATATGGCAAGCATCCATTGGTATTACATCACACCATATTTGATCTCTATAACTCTTCCCAATGGATAAAGATACAAGCACACGCTTATCAATCTTAATGCCCTTCCCATGACTCAACCATTTATATTGTAAGGAGAGGGACGAGAACTCACTTCTTACTTCAACTTTTCAACCATTGTAGTGGAAGTCGCATTAGTACAACTACCACCATCTATAATGAGTGAACATACCTTCCCTTGAACCGTACATCTAGTATGGAAGATAGTTTCACGTTGCTCCAATTCGTTTGGTGTAGAAGCCACGCTTAATGCCCTCCTCAACACAAGTAATTCTCCATCATCCGCTTCTTCCACATTTTCCTCTTCACAAACGTCATTCTCCTCCTCAAGTTGCTCTTCTTCATATTCACTTTCATGGCAACTTGGTTCAACATATAAAGCACTTTGATACTCAACAAGAGAGACTACACGCTTGTTAGGACATTCGGATGCAATATAGCCCAATCCTTGGCACCTAAAACATCTTGTTGGAGGCAATGTCCTTGGTTCTTGGACATGGGGTTTGGATGGGGGATTTTGTGGCTGATTTTGTGGGTTTTTCCGTAGGGTTTTTGGGAGGATGGGGGCTGATTTTGTGGAGTTTTGTCTTGTGTTTGGGTAGGTGGACGTGTGGTATAAGGTTTGGATTGTGTAGGGTACGTTCTCATGGTATCTTTTCCTCTTTCTTTCCTTTGCCTTTCTACTTTCAAGGCCAAAGTACTTAATTCATCCAATGATTGATAAGAATGTAACTCAACAACATTACGTATCCAATCATTCAAACCAATTAGAAAACGTACCAAAACTTGTGGCTCATTCTCCTTCAAATCACAACGCCAAAGGAGATGTTCAAACTCCTTGGTATACTCTTCCACCGATTTGGATCCTTGAACTAGCTTTTGGAGCTTGACATAATTGTCTTGGACGTAGCTTTGGGGTAGAAACTTGCTTTGCAATTTGGACTTCATCTTTTCCCATGAAACGATTTTGTCCTTTCCCTTTGCTTGTCGCTTCTTTTGCAAGTTAGTCCACCAAATAGAAGCATGCTTTCTCAACTTCAATGCTACATACTTCACTTTTAGTTCATCATTTACTTCTTTCAAATCAAACACTCTTTCAACCGTTCGAATCCAATCAAGAAATACCTCCGGATCTAAACTACCATTAAAGTCGGGTATTTCAACTCTAAAATCAAAACGTTCACCCCTTCTTGAGAATGAACTAGGCGTGCCATATGAAGCATCTTCATTAGACTCCTTTTGTAAAGCACGATTCAAATCCATATAGGTCTTTAATTGTTTTTGCAACATATCAATTCGCAACCTCATAGCTTCAACATCCTTAGGTGAACTTGATTGAGACTCGTCCATTTGATTCAATCTTGATGTCAAATTAGAACTCTCGTAGGGTAAGGGACGGATTTGGCTAGGTTTTTGTTTGGTCTTATGATGTAGATTGGGTCTCAAATCTCCATCATGAGTGTCAAATGCTAAGCTACATCAACAAAGAGCTTGAAACTATCACAATGGGTTTACATTCGAGTGGTCTTATTCATGGAGGAATGATGATTTGCTCTCTAACTCAAGAACCATAAGGCTATCATGGAAGATGTCCTAGAGTGGATTAACCTACATTCCAAGAGCTTTCATATGGTTCAAGAATCTTTAAATTTGGATAAGAATTGAGAGAGTTATCATCAAATGTAATCTAGTATAGTTTACTTGTTTCTTTATGATGTCATACTTGTGTAGGATGATGTAAGCCTCAAGGGGCTTAGTTTCTTGATTGTGCACGCCTAAGGGGGGGAATTTGTAGTATAAATAGACCCCTTAGGGTGCTTCATTTCACACATCTCATTCTATTGAATAATAAACACAAATTCTCTCTAAAGTTGACATGCTTTAATTTCTAGCATTTCTAGCTAGGATTCGAATTCCTTGAGGGGATTTCGATCAAATCTTCTCTTCTATTCCAAGAGGGAGCAATCTTGGATGGTGCAAAGGAGGAGTTGGATATAAAATTGATTGTGGTGAGTCTATATCAATCAAGGAGGTTTTCATTGCCAAATTCACTTTCGGAGGGTTGGAACCGTATGGATCCGTAAATCCCTGTTGCTTGTGACTTGGTCGAGTACACCGAATGGGCCGCAGCCATGGGGTCGGGCTCCTGTGCGAACCGGTTGGCCTTGTGCCATCTTAGAAGTAGCACTTCCAAACGCGTGACATGCATTTCGCTCAGGGTGGTGGAGGCCCAAAGCGTTCGGATTTGCCGATGGGGATGTCGCGGTGCCTGGGGAAAGGAGTTGAGCCACAAGAATCTATCCCAGCACAATTCGATGTCCAACCCGTACAAAAACAGCCTCGAGGTGCAGTCAGTGCTCGGGAGGCGAGTGAATGAGCAGCTTGTGGGATATTCGGTTTTTTGCTGCTCGGGATCTCAATGCCCGTGTGCTCGCGGCCCTTTAGCCTAGCCACAAACACATCCTCCGCTCCTCTCAAACCCTTTTGATGCCATGAAACATACCTTAAGCCCAACAAAAGTAAGCCTTGAGGCACAGTCGGCGCTCGGGGTGAGGGCAAACGAGTAGCTTGTGGGATAATATTCGGTTCGTGCTGCTCGGGAGCTCAATCGTCGTGCGTTGGTTAGGCTCAGCCCAGCCATTAAACACATGTTACCCTATGCCAGAACCCATTCGACAAATCAGAACCCAGCTTCCACCCCACAGACAACATCCTTGAGCCTTGATCGGTGCACGGGGGGCGAGTGAACGAGCAGCTTGTGGGATTATCGGATTTTTGCTGCTTGTGATCTCGATCCTTGTGTGTTGACCACTATCAAGCCCAACCTCAAACACAACACATCATCCACCCAACCACCTATGGCCGTTCAGCTTAACCAAGATTGAGTTCCTAGCATGTATAGAACAACCTTTAGGTGTGGCTAGCCGTTGGGGGTGGGCAAACGAGCAGGTGGTGGGATAATCGGTTTTTTGCTGCTCGGGAGCTTAATCCTCGTTCCTTGGTCGAGCCGAAGCCCGGCCACAAACACATCTTTTGATGCTCAAAACACTGAAGGCATGGTTTTCTGACTCTCTTTTGTTTCGGTTTCTCGCGTCTAGCGGTGCTTGTTGGGTTGTTGCCCCTTTGCTTCGTTTGGCTGCTTGATGCAGTCAGGTGGATGAAGGGGTACATCCCGACGGCAACATGTGGGGGCGCATGAGTTACGTTTGGATCGTTTGTGTCAGCGGGCTCCCTGTTCGGTCAGTGTGATGTATAATGAGACCAAGGGATCATCACATTACATAAGAATTCAGGATCTTTAAGAACGAGATAAGAATCCCAACTCTTACTCCAAAAGAATGAATGGAAAAAGGATGAATGATAAACGAAAGATAGTGAAATCGTTTACCAAAGAAAGAAATGAATGAATGAAGCGTTTGAATGGATGCACGTTTGTTGAAGCTTGGACGTGTTGAAGAAGAACGAATGCTTCTTGTTGGGTGCTTGATGAATTCTTGTTGAATTCTTGATGAACGGATGAAGAATCGTTGGATGGATAAACAATTCTTGATGAATGACGTGAGGTTGGATGAATGTAGTTGAATGAACAAAGGGAATGGATAGTTGGATAGATATGGCTTTTGAAGGATCGATGAGGATACAGCCACACCACCTCAAAGAACTCTTCAATTCCTTCCTTTCACCATCAAGGATGCCACCCTTGAATAGAAGAAGGGGATCTTTCTGTCAATACAGTTAAGATAATTACTCCTTTTATCTTTCTATCAATATAGTTAAGATAAATCTTTCTCTTCGTTTTCTTTCTTTCTAGTTTGATTAAATCAAAATCCAAAAACAAGTCTTTTCTTTTCATAAAAACCAAAAAACCCAAAAATATCTTAGTTCTCTCTTCCTCTCAATCTCACGCCACTCTCTCTCAAAATCTCTCTCATGCATTCATCCTCTCTTTCCCTCTCCCAAAACGTCTCCTCCAATTTCTCTCTCAAACCCTAATCTCTCCCTCACTCTTACTCTCTCAAACATCCTTCTCTCAAATCTCTCATCCATACTCTCTCCTCCCTCACAAAAGACCTCATGTCAATCCCAAAGTCCTCCCTTATTTTCCGTCCATCTCTCCTCTCTCAAACTCCACAAAGAACTCATCTTTCTCCATCTCAACTCTCTTCAAGACTCCATCTTTCCCTCATGAAGCACCCTACCTTTTACCCTAATTAACTTGAAGCGTCCCATGTTGAGATTGGTTGCATCTCCCTTGATGTGTAATTGATCAAGATACAATCTTTGATCCCATTATACATCACTACATCATAATCCACCCAAGTCTGGCGTCTTCATCAACAACATAGTCTCTCTTGGCTATGCTCTTTCGCCTGAAGTGCTCAAGGTTGATGAAGAAAGAGTCAAAGCTATCAAGGAGTGGTCTACCCCAACTAGAACTCATGATGATCGAAGCTTCCCCGGCTTGTCCTCTCTCTATAGGAGATCTATGAAAGATTTCAATACTATTTTATCTCCTATGACCGAGCTATGGAAATCTAAGGAGTTCTCATGGACTCAAGCTACCCAGCAAGCACTCGAATTCATCAACAGTAAACTCTGCACCGCACCAGTCCTAGTCCTACCAAGCTTTGATAAGAAGTTTGAGGTTGAGTGTGATGCTTCTGGAGTTGATGTTGGAGCAGTTCAACTTGTTCTATCACAAGAGGGCCGCCCCAAAATTCATTACATGAAGAAGTTTGGTGATCCTAGTTTCATGGAAGATAATGGAGGCCAGCCCGGCTCAACCAACAAAGAGGTCTCATTCCTCCCATCAAGTTTGAGGACAAACTTTTTCCAACAAGGGGGGAATGATGTATTTTGGCCCACGCCAAAAACATCAGAAGAAGCCCATGAAGGAGAACTGCTTAACCTAGGTCTCACCTTTGGGGACCATAGGTTCATGGAAGGAAATGGAGGCTCACATAGCCTTGGGATCACCTTCGGAGACCCAAGATTCATAGAGGATGATGGGAATCCCATGTCCTCCAAGTCCACAACTAAAGGCCCAAGTACAAAGCCCAAGTTGAACTTCACAGTTTGGACCATTTCAAAATGAAGTTCACATTTCCTATCATTTTGAGATGAATTTCACATTTCTTACCATTTCAAGATGAAGTTCACATTTCTGATCATTTTGAGATAAATTTCACATTTCTGACCATTTCAAGATGAAGTTCACATTTCTGATCATTTTGAGATGAACTTCACATTTCTAACCATTTGAACACATTTTTGGCCTTTTGATGTATTTCTTTACATTTCTAGGGTTTTATTTACATTTCCAGTTGTGTGAGGTGCCAAGTAATATATATAAAATTGGACACCAAGTCGTAGGAGTCTAGATTAATCTAGAATAGTCTAGAATGTTCTAGAATGATCTAGAAGGTGTGTGTGTGTGTGTGATAGGCGTGTGGTGTGCTAGATTAGGCGCCAAGCTATGTAGTCCTAGATAAGGTTGGCTTATTTTGTAACTAATCCATCTTGGATTAGGAAAGCCAAGTCCTAAAAGGATTATTATCTCTTGTGACCAACTCCCCTTAGGATAAGGAGTCCTAATCCAAGGAGGAGATGGAGTAGATGGCCTCTAGTATTATAGGAGTCCTTGGCTTGCATGCCAAGTAATAGAGTCCTAGTAGGAGAAGATGGCTTGCACGCCAATCTTGAGAGTCCTAGGAGGTTTAGGACTTTAGTAGTATAAATAGCTAGGCTTGTAGCCTTTCAAAGGCACCCAACTTTGAATTATGAAAATAGTTAAGCTTTTAGCTTTCTCTCGAGTGTTTGGATAAACTCTCACCCCCTTTCTTCTATTGTATCTTGGCATGGCACCCAAGTGGTTAGGAAGAGCTTGATCCTAGATTGCGGTCTAGATCAAGTTAGCCCTAGGTTGTCTTTCTTGTGGATTCAAGTTAGAAACATAGAACTATCCGTTCTTATCTTTCTGTCAATACAGTTAAGATAATTACTCCTTTTATCTTTCTATCAATATAGTTAAGATAAATCTTTCTCTTCGTTTTCTTTCTTTCTAGTTTGATTAAATCAAAATCCAAAAACAAGTCTTTTCTTTTCATAAAAACCAAAAAACCCAAAAATATCTTAGTTCTCTCTTCCTCTCAATCTCACGCCATTCTCTCTCAAAATATCTCTCATGCATTCATCCTCTCTTTCCCTCTCCCAAAACGTCTCCTCCAATTTCTCTCTCAAACCCTAATCTCTCCCTCACTCTTACTCTCTCAAACATCCTTCTCTCAAATCTCTCATCCATACTCTTTCCTCCCTCACAATAGACCTCATGTCAATCCCAAAGTCATCCCTTATTTTCCGTCCATCTCTCCTCTCTCAAACTCCACAAAGATCTCATCTTTCTCCATCTCAATTCTCTCCAAGACTCCATCTTTCCCTCATGAAGCACCCTACCTTTTACCCTAATTCACTTGAAGCGTCCCATGTTGAGATTGGTTGCACGTCTCCCTTGATGTGTAATTGATCAAGATACAATCTTTGTGATGTATAATGGGATCACAAGATCACATTACACAAAAGGATTAAGGATCTTTAAAAGCGAAGATGAAAATCTCCCTTCTCAAAGTTCTTAAGGGGCGAAAATAGATTGGAAATGGATAGAAAAGATGGAAAGAACTATGAAAGATGATTACCAAATGAAGGTTGGATAAGGGACGAATGAGGGACAGTTGAATGCTTTGGGTTCTTATTGAATTCTTGATGAATTCTTGATGAACTCTTGATGAATGTCGTTTGGATAGATGAATGATAATGGCGATTTGAAGCTCCCTTGAAGGATAAAGGCACACCACCTTCAAGACTCTTCAATTCCTTCCTTTCACCATCTAAGATAGCCAATCTTAGAATAGAAGAAGGGGAAGACTCGTTCTCCCTCAAGAGTAACGAAAACACTAGCTCAAAACTAGAGAGAAAACACCATGTGTTTGATATATGATTGAATGAATTGAATGAGATTACAAGGCACCCTAAGGGGTCTATTTATACTACTCAAGCCTCCCCTTAGGCGTGTACAAATCAAGAAAAAGGAGTAAACTAGCTTACATCATCTAATACAAGAATGACATCATAAAGAAACAAATGAACTAAGCTAGATTACATTTGATGATAACTCTCTCAATTCTTATCTAAATTTAAAGATTCTTGAACCATATGAAAGCTCTTTGAATGTAGATTAATCCACTCTAGGACGTCTTCCATGATAGCCTTATGGTTCTTGAGTTAAAGAGCAAATCATCACTCCTCTATGGTTAAGACCATTCGAATGTGAACCAAATGTGATAGTTTCAAGCTCCTTTTCAATGTAGCTAAGTATTTTGCTTCCATGATGTAGGTTTGGAACCAAATCTACATCATTCCCCCCTAGTTGAAAAGATTTTGTCCTCAAACTAGGAAGTTCTCCAATATCTCCAAAAAAGGGCTTGAGATCACTCACATTAAAAGTGCAACTCCCTTCATATTCTTCTCTAAGTTGCAATTTATAAGCGTTATCACCAATCTTCTCCAAAACTTTGTAAGGACCATCTCCCCTTGGTGCAAGCTTACCTTTCCTCTTAGAAGAAAATCTTTCTTTCTTCAAGTGAATCCAAAGAAGGTCTCCCGGCTCAAATACAACCTTCTTCCTTGATTTATTCACCCTACTTGATACACTTGAGGTATACTTCTCAATCTTGGCTCGAACCTCCTCATGTAGGTTCTTAATCTCTTCCACCCTTTTGTTAGCTTCAAAGCTAAACTTTGTTGATGTAGAGATGGGCGTGAGATCCATTGGTTGGAGAGGGTTCCTTCCATAAACAACTTGAAAAGGTGATAACCCTGGGGCTTTACTTGGACTTCGATTGAAGGCAAATTCAGCATGACATAGAAGAGTATCCCAACCCTTCTTGTCTTTACTCACCAATATCCGAAGAAGAGCTCCCAAAGTTCGATTAGTCACTTCGGTTTGTCCATCCGTTTGTGGATGACATGTGGTGCTAAACTTCAATGTTGTACCAAGCTTATTCCATAAAGTAAGCCAAAAATGACTAAGGAACTTGGAATGTCGATCTCTTACCATGGTCTTTGGAATGCCATGTAGCTTCACTATTTCCTCAGAATAAAGATTTGCAACCTTAGTAGCATCATAAGTAGTATGGCATGGAATAAAGTGAGCCATCTTGGAAAATCTTTCAACGACCACCATGATAGAATCTTTGCCTCTTTGTGTTCTTGGTAGACCAACAATGAAGTCTAAACTCACATCTTCCCATGGATGATGTGGAATGGGCAAAGGAGTATATAATCCTTGTGGTAAAGCGTGAGCCTTTGAAATATTGCAAGTATTACATCTCTTTACCATATGCTCAACATCTTTAATCATGCTTGGCCAAAAATAATGCTCCTTCATCATAAGGTAGGTCTTTTCAATTCCAAAGTGACCCGCCAAGGATCCTCCATGGACCTCCATGATTAACAACTCTCGAACGCTACTTTTAGGAATACAAAGTTGATTCCCTTTGAAAAGGAATCCATTTTCAATGTGGAATAGTTGATGAGGGTGCTTCTTACAAAGCTCATATACCTCCTTGAAATCCTCATCATTTTCATACAACTCTTTGATATGCTCAAAACCAAGGACTCTTGAATCTAAAACATGGGTAAGTAAGTACCTTCTTGACAAAGCATCCGCTCCTTTGTTGATCACAAAGTGGAATGCTTGCATATACTCTACCCATTTAGCGTGCCTTGGGTTTAACTTGTGTTGCCCTTGGATGAACTTAAGAGCCTCATGATCACTATGTAAGATGAATTCACCACTTAGAAGATAATGTCTCCAATGCTCAAGAGCTCTTATGATGGCATAGAACTCTTTATCACAGGTGCTATACTTCCTCTTAGCTTCTTTCAACTTCTCACTAAAGTAAGAAATGGGGCGGCCTTCTTGGGTTAGGACGGCTCCAATTCCTACTCCACTTGCATCCACCTCAACTTCAAACACTTTGTCAAAACATGGCAAAGCGAGAATAGGTGCATGACACAATTTCTCCTTGATCACTTCAAACGCTTCATTAGCACCTCTAGTCCATGTAAACTCCTTGCTTTTCAACAATTCGGTCATAGGAGCTAAAATGGAGCTAAAATTCTTTATAAACCTTCTATAGAAAGATGCTAATCCATGAAAGCTTCGTACCTCATGAATGGTCTTTGGTGTAGGCCACTCTTGAATAGCTTTCACCTTCTCCTTGTCGACTTGTATTCCTTCTAGTGAAAGAACATATCCAAGGAACACAATCTTGGATGAGAAGAAATGGCATTTCTCCAAATTGGCGTAGAGCTTCTCCTTCTCCAAGATATACATGACCAACTCTAGATGCTTCACATGTTCTCTTTTACTTCTACTATATACAAGAATATCATCAAAGTAAACTACAACACATTTACCAATAAGAGGCTTCAATACATGGTTCATCAAACGCATAAAGGTAGATGGTGCATTTGTAAGACCAAATGGCATCACAAGCCATTCATATAAACCCTCCTTGGTCTTGAATGCCGTTTTCCATTCATCTCCTTCATGAATCCTTATTTGATGATATCCACTCCTCAAATCAACTTTAGAGAACACAACACTTCCATGTAGCTCATCAAGTAGATCCTCAAGGCGTGGGATTGGGAATCTATACTTGATTGTGATTTTGTTTGTGGCTCGACAATCCATACACATTCTTTGAGAGCCATCTTTCTTGGGCACAAGTAAGACCGGAATGGCACATGGACTCATGCTTTCACGCACCAAGCCTTTGGATAAGAGCTCATCTACTTTCCTTTGTACTTCTTGAGCTTCTTTTGGATTCATTCGGTAGGCCGGTTTGTTGAGGAGCATAGAACCCGGAACTAGATCAATCTTATGCTCAATTTCTCTTCTTGGAGGTAATCGCTTGGGCATCTCTTTTGGGAACAAGTGTTTGAAACGTTCCAAAAGAGGGTGAAGACATGCATGCTCAACAGTTGGGGACGCTTCTTCCTCCTCCAAGTTTGCTAGAATAAGATCTTTATGCTCTTGAAATTCATGATTTTTGGCCTTCATGAATGTCACAATGTTAGTCTCCTCATTTTGTGGTTGTTGTTGGGGACGTATGATCGATGATGGTGAGAGAGGAGCCAAAATGATTTTCTTTTTGTTGAGAATAAACGAGTATGTGTTCATTCTCCCATCATGCGTGACATGCCTATCAAAAAGCCAAGGTCTCCCAAGCAAAATATGACAAGCATCCATAGGAATTACATCACACCAAATAGAATCTTTGTAGCTCCTACTAATATAGAGACTTACAAGAACACGATGAACAACTCGAATTCCCTTCCCATGACTTAGCCATTGAATGGTGTAAGGGGATGGGTGTGGACTAACCTCCAATTGTAGTTTGCTCACCATGGTTGTAGAGGCGGCATTAGTGCAACTTCCTCCATCAATGATAAGAGAACACACTTTGCCTTGGATAGTACATCTTGTGTGAAAGATGTTCTCCCTTTGTTCTAGCTCGTTTGGGACACTAGCAACACTTAAGGCCCTTCTTTGATGCATAATGAATCAAAACTAATCCATTATACACGAAATGAAAACGGATCGTTCACAAGTAAGAACTTGTGATTGTTGATTTCTCAAAGAAACGAATGAAACGAATGGGAATGGTATGAAACGAAAGGCTTTGGACGAGAATTCTAATGATTATGACAAGAATGACAATCAAGAGAAACGAAAGACTAATCAAAACGTACCAACAATGAAGAACAACTCGTCGAAATGAAGAACAAGATAGAATTTGGCAATGGAAACCTCCTTGATTGATATAGACGCACCACAATCAATTTGATATCCAACTCCACCTTTGCACCATCCAAGATTGCTCCCTCTTGGAATAGAAGAGAAGATTTAATCGAAATCCCCTCAAGGAATTCGAATCCTAGCTAGAAATGCTAGAAACTAAAGCATGACAACTTTAGAGAGAATTTATGTTTATTATTCAATAGAATGAGATGTGTGTAATGAAGCACCCTAAGGGGTCTATTTATACTACAAATGCCCCCCCCTTAGGCGTGTACAATCAAGAAACTAGGCCTCTTGAGGCTTACATCATCCTACACAAGTATGACATCATAAAGAAACAAGTAAACTATACTAGATTACATTTGATGATAACTCTCTCAATTCTTATCCAAATTTAAAGATTCTTGAACCATATGAAAGCTCTTTGAATGTAGTTTAATCCACTCTAGGATGACTTCCATGATAACTTTATGGTTCTTGAGTTAGAGGGCAAATCATCATTCCTCCATGAATAAGACCACTCGAATGTAAACCCATTGTGATAGTTTCAAGCTCTTTGTTGATGTAGCTTAGCATTTGACGCTCATGATGCAGATTTGAGACCCAATCTACATCATCCCCCCTAGTTGAAAAGAGTTTGCCCTCAAACTAGGAAGTTCTTCTCCTTCTTGATAGTAAGGTTTGGGATCACTTACATTGAAAGTGCAACTTCCCTCATAACCATCATCTAGTTTCAACTTATAAGCATTATCTCCGAACTTCTCAATGACTTCAAAAGGACCATCACTTCTTGGTTTCAATTTCCCTTTTCTTCTATTCGGAAACCTTTCTTTCTTGAGATGTATCCATACCAAGTCTCCAGGTTTGAAAATAACTTTCTTCCTCTTTTGATTGACCTTCTCTTCAATCCTTTGGGTATACCTCATAATCTTTTCACGAACCTCCTCATGTAACTTCTTAATCTCCTCCAGTCTCTTACTAGCTTCAAAACTGAATTTAGTTGATGTAGACATAGGAGATAAATCCATCGGCTTGAGAGGGTTCTTACCATACACAACTTCAAATGGAGATAACTTTGTAGCTCGTTTTGGACTCCGATTATAAGCAAATTCAGCATGACTTAGCAAAGTATCCCAACTTTTCTTGTCCTTGCTCACCAAAGCTCGTAATAAGGCTCCCAACGTACGGTTGACAACTTCAGTTTGTCCATCCGTTTAGGGATGACATGCCGTGCTAAATTTGAGCTTTGTACCCAACTTTTTCCATAAGGTAATCCAAAAATGACTAAGGAATTTCGAATCTCTATCACTCACCATAGTCCTTGGAATACCATGTAGCTTCACAACTTCTTCAAAGTAGAGATTTGCAACTTTAGTAGCATCATAGGTAGTATGGCAAGGAATGAAGTGTGCCATCTTCGAGAATCTATCAACAACAACCATAATAGAATCTTTCCCTCTTTGAGTCCTTGGTAGACCCACAACGAAGTCAAGACTCACATCTTCCCATGGATGGTAGGGAATAGGTAGAGGCGTGTATAACCCTTGTGGTAGAACATGAGACTTAGCAAGGTTGCAAGTCCCACATCTTTTTACAATATGCTCAACATCTTTGATCATGCTTGGCTAAAAATAATGATCTCTCATCATCAAATAAGTCTTCTCAATACCAAAGTGACCAGCTAGGGCTCCTCCATGAACCTCCATGATCAACAATTCACGTAAGCTACTCCTTGGGATACAAAGTTGATTTCCTTTAAAAAGAAACCCCTCTTCAATATGAAACATCTCATGTGGATGCTTCTTTGAGAGCTCAAATACTTCTTTGAAATCTTGATCTTCCTCATACATATCTTTAATATGATCAAATCCAACAACTTTTGAATCAAGAATATGTGTAAGCAAGTACCTTCTTGACAGAGCATCGGCACCTTTATTCAAATGTCCGGCCTTGTGTTTGATCATAAATTGGAAAGATTGCATAAATTCAACCCATTTGGCATGTCGTGGATTGAGTTTATGTTGCCCTTGGATGTATTTGAGGGCTTCGTGATCACTATGAAGAATAAACTCTCCACTTAGTAGATAATGTCTCCAATGCTCAAGAGCTCGTATAATGGTATAGAACTCTTTGTCATACGTACTATACTTTCTCTTTGCTTCATTCAACTTCTCACTAAAATAAGCAATTGGCCTTCCTTCTTGAGACAAAACCGCTCCAATACCAACACCACTTGCATCTACTTCAACTTCAAAGACTTTATCAAAACATGGCAAGACAAGTATTGCTGCATTACAAAGCTTCTCTTTGATTATCTCAAACGCCCTTTCAGCACTTCTACTCCATTCGAACTCTTTGTTTTTCAACAACTCGGTCATAGGAGACATAATAGTGCTAAAATTCTATAGAAGGAAGCTAAACCATGAAATGATCGTACCTCATGGATGGACGTTGGTGTAGGCCATTCGTGTATAGCTTTGATCTTTCCTTGATCTACCTGAATACCATCTTGTGATAGGACATATCCAAGGAAGACGACCTTGGGTGAGAAGAAGGAACATTTCTCCATGTTTGCGTAGAGCTTCTCTTTCTCCAAGATACACATGACTAGCTCTAAATGCTTTACATGATCAAGCTCACTCTTACTATATATAAGAATGCCATCAAAGTACACTACTACACATTTGCCAATCAAAGGCTTCAATACATCATTTATTAAGCGCATGAATGTAGAAGGTGCATTAGTAAGACCAAATGGCATGACTAACCATTCATATAGACCTTCTTTTGTCTTGAAAGCCGTTTTCCACTCATCACCTTCATGGATACGGATTTGGTGATATCCACTTCTTAAATCCACTTTGGAAAAGACAATACTTCCATATAACTCGTCAAGTAGATCCTCCAATCGTGGAATAGGGAACCTATACTTGATAGTTATCTTGTTGATGGACCTACAATCCGTACACATGCGTTGCGAACCATCTTTCTTTGGAACTAGTAACACCGGAACGGCGCATGAACTCATGCTAGGCCTTATCAAACCCTTTGAAAGTAGCTCATCAACCTGTTTTTGTACCTCTTGAGCTTGTTTAGGATTCATTCTATACGCCGCTTTGTTTGGAAGGATGGCTCCGGGAATGAGATCAATCTTGTGCTCTATCTCCCTTCTTGGTGGTAAACCGTGCGGCATCTCATTAGGGAACAAATGATTGAACCTCTTTAGGATGGGTTGGAGCCGTGGGTGTTCATGAGTTGGGGAAGCTTGTTCCTCTTGCAAATTAGCCAAAATCAACTCCTTTTGCTCATGGAATTCATGTTGATCCGCCTTTAGCAAAGAAACAATATTGGACTCCTTCTCTTGCTCCTTTTGTTGGGGTGGCCGGATGATAGAAGAAGGTGGCAAAGGGGCCAATGTGATCTTCTTCTTGTTGATGGTGAAGGAATAAGTATTCATTCTCCCATCATGTGTGACGTACCTATCAAAAAGCCAAGGTCTCCCATCATGTGTGACGTACCTATCAAAAAGCCAAGGAGACGGATGAGAACTCACTTCTAACTTCAATTTTTCAACCATTGTAGTGGAAGCCGCATAAGTACAACTACCACCATCTATAATGAGTGAACATACCTTCCCTTGAACCGTACATCTAGTATGGAAGATAGTTTCACGTTGTTCCAATTCATTTAGTGTAGAAGCTACGCTTAAAGCCCTCCTCAATACAAGTAATTCTCCATCATCCGCTTCTTCCACATTTTCCTCTTCACAAACGTCATTCTCCTCCTCAAGTTGCTCTTCTTCATATTTACTTTCATGGCAACTTGGTTCAACATATAAAGCACTTTGATACTCAACAAGAGAGACTACACGTTTGTTAGGACATTCGGATGCAATATGGCCCAATCCTTGGCACCTAAAACATCTTCTTGGAGGCAATGTCCTTGGTTCTTGGACGTGGGGTTTGGATGGGGGATTTTGTGGCTGATTTTGTGGGGTTTTTCCTTAGGGTTTTTGGGAGGATGGGGGCTGATTTTGTGGAGTTTTGTATTGTGTTTGGGTAGATGGACGTGTGGTATTAGGTTTGGATTGTGTAGGGTAGGTTCTCATGGTATCTTTTCCTCTTTCTTTCCTTTGCCTTTCTACTTTCAAGGCCAAAGTAATTAATTCATCCAATGATTGATAAGAATGTAACTCAACAACATTACGTATCCAATCATTCAAACCAATTAGAAAACGTACCAAAACTTGTGGCTCATTTTCCTTCAAATCACAACGCCAAAGGAGATGTTCAAACTCCTTTGTATACTCTTCCACCGATTTGGATCCTTGAACTAGCTTTTGAAGCTTGACATAATTGTCTTGGACGTAGCTTTGGGGTAGAAACTTGCTTTGCAATTTGGACTTCATCTTTTCCCATGAACGGATCTTGTCCTTTCCCTTTGCTTGACGCTTCCTTTGCAAGTTAGTCCACCAAATGGAAGCATGCTTTCTCAACTTCAATGCTACATACTTCACTTTTAGTTCATCATTAACTTCTTTCAAATCAAACACTCTTTCTACCGTTTGAATCCAATCAAGAAATACCTCCGAATCTAAACTACCATCAAATTCGGGTATTTCAACTCTAAAACCAAAACGTTCACCCCTTCTTAAGAGTGGACTAGGCGTGCCATATGAAGCTTCTTCATTAGACTCCTTTTGTAAAGCACGATTCAAACCCATATAGGTCTTTAATTGTTTTTGCAACATTTCAATTCGCAACCTCATAGCGTCGGCATCCTTAGGTGAACTAGATTGAGACTCGTCCATTTGATTCAATCTTGATGTCAAATTAGAACTCTCGTAGGGTAAGGGACGGATTTGGCTAGGTTTGTGATTGGTCTTAGGGTTCTTTGTGGAGCTTAAGGTTCTTGATGAATTCTTGATGAATTCTTGATGAGTTCTTGATGAGTTCTTGATGAGTTCTTGGAAGAACTCAAGGGTGGCGTGTGAATGTGATGGGGTAAGGGACGGATTTGGCTAGGTTAGTGTTTGGTCTTAGGGTTCTTTGTGGAGCTTAAGGTTCTTGATGAATTCTTGATGAATTCTTGATGAGTTCTTGATGAGTTCTTGATGAGTTCTTGGAAGAACACAAGGGTGGCGTGTGAATGTGATGAAAACAAGGTGTAAAACAATGCAAGAAACGAGAGATATCAACAAGCTAAGCTCTGATACCACTTTTGATGCATAATGAATCAAAACTAATCCATTATACACGAAATGAAAACGGATCGTTCACAAGTAAGAACTTGTGATTGTTGATTTCTCAAAGAAACGAATGAAACTAATGGGAATGGTATGAAACGAAAGGCTTTGGACGAGAATTCTATTGATTATGACAAGAATGACAATCAAGAGAAACGAAAGACTAATCAAAACGTACCAACAATGAAGAACAACTCGTCGAAATGAAGAACAGGATAGAATTTGGCAATGGAAACCTCCTTGATTGATATAGACGCACCACAATCAATTTGATATCCAACTCCTCCTTTGCACCATCCAAGATTGCTCCCTCTTGGAATAGAAGAGAAGATTTGATCGAAATTCCCTCAAGGAATTCGAATCCCAGCTAGAAATGCTAGAAACTAAAGCATGACAACTTTAGAGAGAATTTGTGTTTATTATTCAATAGAATGAGATGTTTGTAATGAAGCACCCTAAGTGGTCTATTTATACTACAAATGCCCCCCCTTAGGCGTGTACAATCAAGAAACTAGGCCTCTTGAGGCTTACATCATCCTACACAAGTATGACATCATAAAGAAACAAGTAAACTATACTAGATTACATTTGATAACTCTCTCAATTCGTATCCAAATTTAAAGATTCTTGAACCATATAAAAGCTCTTTGAATGTAGTTTAATCCACTCTTGACGCTCATGATGGAGATTTGAGACCCAATCTACATCATTCTTACTACTAGCATTTCTCCTTCATCGGCCTCTTCTACCTCCTCTTCCTCATTCACGTCACTTCCTTATTCTTTCTCATGTTCATCCTCATGATACTCCGGTTCTACATACAAAGCACTTTGATATTCTACCAAAGATACTACCCTTTTGTTAGGACACTCCGAAGCATAATGTCCTAAACCTTGACAACGAAAACACCTTCTTGGGGCTAGGGGTTTTTGTTCTTGGACGTGGGGTTTGGGAATGGATGGGGGTTGATTTTGTGGTGCTCTTGTGTTTGGTTGTTTTGTGGGAAATGTGGGTTTTTGTGATGGATTGTATGGGCGTGTGTTTTGTGGGGGTTTGTATGAGGTTTGGTATTTGGTCACATTCTCTTTTCCTCTTTCCTTTCTTTGCCTTTCTACTTTTAAGGCCAAAGAACTCAATTCGTCCAAAGATTGGTAAGGGTGTAATTCAACAATGTTACGAATCCAATCATTTAGACCATATAGAAAACGTACCAAAGTTTGTGGTTCATCTTCTTGGAGATCACAACGCCAAAGAATATGTTCAAACTCCTTTGTGTACTCCTCCACACTCTTGCTTCCTTGGACTAAACGTTGTAGCTTGTAGTAGTTATCTTGGAGATAACTTGGTGGTAGAAACTTCTCTTGGAGCTTCTTCTTCATCTTATCCCACGTTCTTATCTTGTCCTTGCCTTTGACTTGCCTCTTCTTTTGCAAATTGGTCCACCAAATGGACGCATGTTTCCGCAACTTAAGAGCCACGTATTTGACCTTCTTTTCATCTTGGACCTCCTTAAGATCAAATACACGTTCAACGGTTTGCATCCAATCCAAAAAGTTTTCAGGATTAAGATTACCGTCAAATTCGGGGATCTCCACTTTAAAATCAAAACGTTCCTCCCTTGGGGGACGTCTTTGAGGCACTTCTTCATCACTTTCACTACCTCCACGATTCACCCTATGTTGTAGATGCATGTATTTCTTGAGTTGATCGTTGAGACTGGTGATTTTTCTCTTCAAGGCTTCGACTTCTTCTTGGGGTTCCATTGGAGTAGATGCAGATGTGCTAGAATCGTTCATCTTGATCAATCTTTGGTGAAAAAGATTGCAAGGTTCACGGCTTTGTGTATTTGATGGGTAAGGACGAGAGGGATTTTGTGTGTGGAGGGATTGTGTTTGGGCTATGGGTTTTTTTTTTGTGGAGTTGATGGTTCTTTATGGGTTCTTGATGGGTTCTTGGAAGAACAATGGTAGCGTGATGATGGTGGGATGGTGGAGATGGATTTTCGATGGAAAGATGGTGAAAAGATGGTGCAAGAACTAAGAGAATCAATCTCCTAAGCTCTGATACCAATTTTGATGTATAATGGGATCACAAGATCACATTACACAAAAGGATTAAGGATCTTTAAAAGCGAAGATGAAAATCTCCCTTCTGAAAGTTCTTAAGGGGCGAAAATAGATTGGAAATGGATAGAAAAGATGGAAAGAACTATGAAAGATGATTACCAAATGAAGGTTGGATAAGGGACGAATGATGGACGGTTGAATGCTTTGGGTTCTTGTTGAATTCTTGATGAATTCTTGATGAATGTCGTTTGGATGGATGAATGATAATGGCGATTTGAAGCTCCCTTGAAGGATAAAGGCACACCACCTTCAAGACTCTTCAATTCCTTCCTTTCACCATCTAAGATAGCCAATCTTAGAACAGAAGAAGGGGAAGACTCGTTCTCCCTCAAGAGTAACGAAAACACTAGCTCAAAACTAGAGAGAAAACACCATGTGTTTGCTTTGTATTTGATATATGATTGAATGAATTGAATGAGATTACAAGGCACCCTAAGGGGTCTATTTATACTACTCAAGCCTCCCCTTAGGCGTGTACAAATCAAGAAAAAGGAGTAAACTAGCTTACATCATCTAATACAAGAATGACATCATAAAGAAACAAATGAACTAAGCTAGATTACATTTGATGATAACTCTCTCAATTCTTATCTAAATTTAAAGATTCTTGAACCATATGAAAGTTCTTTGAATGTAGATTAATCCACTCTAGGACGTCTTCCATGATAGCCTTATGGTTCTTGAGTTAAAGAGCAAATCATCACTCCTCCATGGTTAAGACCATTCGAATGTGAACCAAATGTGATAGTTTCAAGCTCCTTTTCAATGTAGCTAAGTATTTGGCTTCCATGATGTAGGTTTAGAACCAAATCTGCATCACTTTGATCCCATTATACATCATTCAGAGAATGGTCCAAGGGCGCGCAAGCTCTAGGCAAGGGATGGTTTCCTGTGTTGGCTGCCTCGGTAAGGCAAGTCTAATGGAGATCAACCAACACCTCCTCACTTGGTGCAAGAATGCAATGAGGTCATCTATGAATCCAAGAAGGGCCTTGGTGATGTATAATGGGATCAAGGATGATCACATTACACAACAATATAAGGATCTTTTAAACTTGGGGTTGGATAGATTGATTCTTGATCACAAGAATGAATGAATAAAGATGGAAATGGAGTGTAAATGAATGAATAATGGATGATGGATGGATGAACGAATGAGTGGGGATGTATTTTGGTTGTTATGGAAAAGAATGGAATGAAAATGCAATGGAAATCAAAAGATTCAAAAGAATAGATTAAAACTTACAACAAGAATGAATAGTTTGATCGAATGATAAACGGCTTGGGATCTTCTAAGGAGATACAGATTCACCACTCCTAGAATCCTCCAACTCTTCCTATCACCATCTAAGATAGCCAATCTTAGAATAGAAGAAGAGATTCAAAAGACTCTCCCTCAAGAGAACCAATTCTAGCACACAAGCTAGAGAGAAAACACAATGTGTTTACTTTGTATTTGATATAAGATGTAATGAATGAATACAATGGCACCCTAGGGGGTCTATTTATACTACTCTTAGGACCCCTTGGACGTGTACCTAGGGTTCAAGAAACCAAGAATCAACTATTACCTCATATATCCTATTTATGACATCATAAACTCTAAAATACAACTCTAGAAAGAAATTGCTATAACTCCTTCAATACTTGTCCGTTTTCATTGATTCAAAAACCATTGGAAAGCTTATTGAAAGAGCTCCAATCTGTCTTTTGATGATTTGCTCAATAGATGTATGGATCTAGAGTTATAGAGCAAAATATCGAACTGTACTTGATGGAGTCCTTTCTTTGTAGTGAGAGATGACTTCACAATAAGGACTTGAGAGTTATTTATGCTCATTGATGTCCTCCAAATGTGAGAGTAACTCCATGTAAGCTAGAATACCATCAAGGTCCTTCATGCTTTCTTCCTTGAGCTAATAAACCCTTGTAGTTGTTGATACCCAAGGCGACATTTGTAGCTTCTAGCTGAATAGAGGTCCTTTAGCTAGGCCTTGATGTATATAGCTAGGCAAATATACATCATTCTCCCCCGGTTGAAAAAGTTTGTCCTCAAACTTAGACAAAACTTCTTCTTCCTTGTTTTCCTTCCTTCTTTATAAGATGTCTTCCCATATGTGTTATTGACATCACTTCTCTTGTTCCTTCTTATGAGTTTACAACTTTTCTTCTTGAATGCCTTGAAATCATCATAGATTCCTTTGATGCTTGACTTGAACTTCCACTTTCTTCCAAGTCTTCTCATGAATAAGCCAATGATATTATGGTGCTTCAAATCTCGTTTATTCATGGAGATTGTAGAAATCTCATGTAACTTCTCAACTTCAAAGTATAGATTCACAAGCTTGTAACTCATGATGAAGACAATAGTAATATGGTGTTCCATCTTTGAAGGATGACCTTCAACGATCTTAATATCATCTTGAATTCCTTGAATCCTTGGCACTTCAACCATAAAATTCAAGCTTTCATCTCCATATGGTATAGAAGGATTGCAAATGTCACAATATTGCAGCTTATACTCGATATCAACGATCATGCTAGGCCAGAAATAATACTCCTTCATCTTGAAATATGTATTGAGTAGATCCAAATGATCAAAAGAACTTCCATGTACTTCCATGATCAAGATTTCACGAATTCCACTGCTTGGAATACACACTTGATTCCCTTTGAAAAGAAATCCATGATCAATATAGAAGGATTGTTGAGGATGCTTCTCACATACCTTGTATACATCTTTAAAATCATCATCATCTTCATACAACTCCTTGATATATCCAAGACTAAGTACATGTATCTCCTCGTTAGAAAACTTCCTTTAGTCAAAGGACTTGCTTCCTCCAAGTGACTTGATTTAGATGAACAAATCAAGTACTTCATCTCAAAGCATAATGATGGCGTGATCTCCTTATCATATGAAACATACTCCAATACTTTGTAAGATTCACGAAGCTTAAGCATGGTTCCTCCAAGATAATATTCTTTTTGCTCAAATACCCTCATGATAGCAATAAGTTTGAATGCTAAGCCATAAGCGTGAAGCTTCTTCTTTTCTCCACTTGGTATTTCACCAAAATAATCCATGGGACAACTTCCTTGAGATAGGACTTCACCTTTCTCAACTCCATTTGTAATGAACAAATATGATGCAAGAATAGGGAATAAAAGAATATGACGATCTTTAGCATCCTTTAAGAGACATAGTACCTCAAGTATAGATGCAAGTATGGACCCTTCTTGAATAATTCTTTTCTTCCTTTTGTCCACTTGAATTACTCCATTTGATGAGATATGGTGAGATAGCATATTCTTGGACGAGAGGTAAGGACATTTCTCCAAGTACTTCTCCAATTCTCCATGTGGCTTTTTATGCTTCGCTAAGGCTAACTCCAAAGGATTTACATACTCCTTTCTACTTCTACTACATACAAAAATGTTATCAAAGTATACAAATAAAATCTCTTTACATTGCAATGGTACATACTCTTTCAAAATATGTTGTATACTATGAAAATCAAGGACATTGATGTAGTTATCCATGAATTGCGCTTGATCCTTTGCATAGACCATTCGGTGATGAATCATAGGATTTGGTGGCAGCCTTTGATGCATGATAATACTCATGGAAGAGAAACGTACCAAAAGAGATAAGTGAGAGAGGTCACTTGTTGATGGTGCTTGTCTTTCATCCAAATATTCACAAATGAGAACAAGTGATGGTAAAGGATCTTGATCCTTTATAGGCCCACGGTTTCCAACTTCCATTGGTGTAAGAATGACACTCCTTGGTTCTTCAAATTCATGATACTTATTCTCCATAAGTTCTATAAGAGTACTTTGATCCTCCTTGAGCCGTGAGACACAAGGTGGTAATAAGGACGCCTCTTGGAGCATGATACTCCTATCATACAACTTTGATTCTTCCAACAAAGTATAACAAGAATCCATAGAAGTAATATTACAATATAATGAATCTTTGCAAATCTTGTAAAAAGCAAGACTTACTAAACTTCTTGGATCCATATGAAGATCATTTCCATGGTGTGAATAACTCTTCATTTGCAATTCTTAGACATTTGTTGTAGCAAGGCTAATATCTTGGTCAAGATCAATGTCAACGTCAATGATGGCACAACTTTCTCCTTCTTGGATAAACGAACACATTTCATCATGTGGCTCTTCTACTTCCTCTACTTCAAGATCCTCCTCTATGTGTACTTCATTTACTTCTTTAGCCATGCTACTACATACTTCTTGAACTTGCTCATTTTCAACAAAAACATCACATTCGGCAATTTCAACTTCTTCATTCACGCCTTCCTCCTCATATAATGGGTTGTCATATACTTGAAACTCATCATTAGGCACACTACATACTAAATTAACTTCCTCATTCCTGCCAAGGTTATCACATACTTCATGAACATCCTCATACACATCGAATACATCAAATGATTCACTTTCAAATTCTGGTTGCTCATAGGATGACGTTTGACATACACTTTCAACATGATCAAAACTTTGGCAAGATAGACTTGTACTTTGGTCAATGATTTCCTCGTCTTGGACAATAGGAATGGGGAGGTTTATGGGCTGATTTGAGGTGCTTTGGATAGTAGGTGTGAGGTGGTTTAGGGGCTGTTTTGTACGTCTTTGTTGTGTACGGGTTTTGTCCAAGAGTTCTTTACTCTTTACTTGAATTTCAACATCAAGAGCTAAAGAACTTAACTCTTTCAAGTTTGCGTAAGATTGATGTACAATAACACACCAAATGTAATCATTAAGACCAAGAGTATAACATACCAAAACGTGTGGATCATCCTCCTTAAGGCCATACTTCCGTAGTTGCCGTCTGAATTCTATGGTATATAATGATGTATTTTGGCCCACGCCAAATACATCCCAAGAGGCCCAAAACAATTTCGAAGAAACAAGGCAAGCTATGAAGGAAAACATGAGCATAGAGGCCCATAGACCCATACATATTGTGTGCTCCTTATGGCAAAAGGATGTCCAAACATCCTAGGGTCTACAACAACACGCCAGGCAAGCCCAAGAAAGGCCCAAGGTCACGTCCATGAGTAGATAAATCTAGATTTTTATAGCTTTTATTATTTTGTGTTCTTTTTGAATGTATTTTATTTTTATAGCTTTTATTATTTTGGTGTGATTTAATTAATTAGGAGTAGATAAATCTAGATTATTCTAAACTTTTCTAGAATGTTCTAGAAAGTCAAAGTAGACGTGTGATAGGAAGAGTAGGCGCCAAATTGGTTGTTATCCTAGATAAGGTTGGCTTATTTTGTAACTAATCCATATTGGATTAGGAAAGCCTAAACCTATTAGGATAAGGTTGTTGTAACCAACTCCCCTTTGGATAAGGAGTTCTAATCCAAGAGGAAGTTGGAGTAGTTAGGCGTGTACTACTAGGATTTCTTGGCTTGCACGCCAAGTAGGAGTAATCCTAGTCTAATTAGTATGGCTTGCACGCCAAGTAAGGAATCCTAGGAGAGTTAGGACTCTCCTAGTTTAAATAGCCTAGTTTGCAATCTTTAGAAATCAATCAGTTGAGAAATATGAATCAAGCTTTAAGCTTACCCCCTTGAGTGTTAGGATTAACTCTCTCCCCTCTTCTATTGTATCTTGGTGTGGTAACCAAGTGGTTTAGGAAGAACTTGATCCTAGGTTGCAGTCTAGATCAAGAAACCCTAGGTTGTCCTTCTTGTGGATTCAAGTAGGAAATCTAGTTCTATCCCATTATCTTTCTATTTCTTAGAAAGATAATATCTACCCTCACCCATCCTCCACTCCAACGCCACCCTATACCTCCCATACTCTCTCAATCGTCCACCCTCCTCCCTCCTCACAAAATAGCTCAATCCACTCCCTCTCTCCATAACGAACTCCTAACAACTTTCTCTCTCCTCCAACAACCTCTCAAACTCTCTCTCTCTCAACAACCACACGTCAACTTTCCCATCTTTCTCCCCACTTTCACGTTAATTTCTCCCTCTCTCCTCTTCAAAGAATCAAACCTCTCTCTCTCCCTTCCCATTCAAGATTCAACCCTTTTGAATCTTGAAACCACAAAAGCCTTCACGGCAAAACTCCCTCCATCTTCTCCCTTACCTCACGTGAACCACCCTAACCTTAGCCTCAATTTCACATGAAGCTTCCCACTCTTAGATCGTTTGCACGTCTCCCCTATGATGTGTAATTGATCAACCACACTCTTGATCCCATCATACATCATAATTTTGGTATCAGAGCTCTAGGTTGTTTTGAGTGCAAACCAAACACATGACCTTTTCCAACCCAATTCCCAAACCTGCTATTCCACTAGTTAAACCTGCTATTCCAATAGCGTAACCTGCTATTCCACAAGCCTTACCTGCAATCCAAACACATAACCTTCAAACCTTCAGTACCAACCTACAATCCTAAACTCCACAAACAGCCCAAACACATTCCCTTCCTTACCCAATGTCAATTGGACGTTCCAAACTCCTCCATGGCACAGGAATTGCTCTTTATGAGGATGATCCTCAACAGTTTGATTGTTCCAGAAGATCAGCAACAACGAGAAGCTATCTTTCAATCTCGTTGCACAATCAAGGGAAAGGTCTGCTCTTTGATGATTGATGGTGGAAGTAGCACAAATGTGGCGTCAACTACTAGGTGGACAAACTTCAGCTTGAAACGAGTCCCCATCCAAATCCCTAGACCATCACGTGGCTCAATCAGGGTGAAGGATTACGAGTTACTCAACGATGTTTGTTAAGCTTTTCCATTGGCAAATCTTTTCAAGAATCTTTATGGTGTGACGTTTTGCCTATGGATGCCTGTCATATTCTGCTGGGAAGACCATGGTTATTTGACAGGAGCGTGATACATAATGGAAGAGCCAACACCTACACATTCAGGTTCAACCACAAAAAAATCACCCTAGCTCCACTAAAAATAGCCAATCCGTCCCCACCCAAAGAGAGTGATCAAAATCCCATCACTTCTATGACCACTAAACGCCCTGAGTTTAGTGAGCATAAGGAGATCACTCCTTCAAACCCAAACACAAACCCTAGCCACAAAGAGCCAACCCACAAGAATCCAAACCACAGCAACCCTCTCGTCATCCACCCTTCTCAACGTGATGTTCAAGCTGATTTGGTCCCAACACCTATCAAAGCAACTCACGAAAACCCTAGTGAACCTCCAAAGGTTCAAAAGCAAGTTGACGATCTACAAACCAAGGGTGTGATTAGGAAAGTCGCGATCCATGTGACACCCCTACCCTTGTGGAAGCGAAGGAAGTTGGAAACCAACGTCTGCATTAACAAGAGTCCTATCAATCAGTTTCCTAAAATTGAAGATCTAATGGACGAACTAGATGGAACCCGAGTCGTTTCAGAGATTGGTCCAAGAAGTGGGTATCCTGATCCAGTTCGAATTCAAGAAGGGGACACTTCTATCAAAACCAAAGGAGATCTCTATGAATGGTTAGTCATGGCTATTCGATTAACTAATGTTCTTTATGCTTTAATGAGATTGGTGAATCAGGTTTTGGAGCCCCTTATTAGCAAGTGTATCATTATCTACTTCGGAGATATACTTGTGAATAGTAAAAGTGAGAAAGGTCGCATCTTTCACCTTCAATCTGTTTTAAAGACCTTGGCTCACGAGAAGCTGCATGGTATTCTGTTCAAGTGTTACTTCTCCATCAAAAACATAGTCTCTCTTGGCTATGAATTCTCAAAAGAAACGATCAAGGTTAATGAAGGAAAAGTCAAAGCTAGCAAGGAGTGGTCTACTCCAACCAGTATTCTTGGTGATCGAATCTTCCACAGCTTTACTTCTTTTTATAAGAGGTCTGTGAAGAATTTCAGCAGTATTCTATCCCCTGTAGTTGAGTTACTAAAGTCTAAGGAGTCTTCATGGACTCCCACAATCCAGCAAGTGTTCGGCACCAGCAAAAGAAAACTCTGCACCACACCTGTCCTAACCCTACACAGCATTGATAAGAAGTCTGAGGTTGAGTGTGATGCTTCTAGAGTTAGTATTGGAACTGTTCAATCAGTTCTATCTCAAGAGGGTCGTCCTTTAACTTATTACTGTGAGAAGTTCGGTGACCCTAGATTCATGGAAGAGAATGGAAGCCAACTCCGTTTGTACAGTAAGAAGATCTCTTTCAGTCCAACAAGTTCAAAGCTAAATTCTTGGTCACCAGGGAAGAATGCTAGAGATCTGTCTAACCTTGGTCTCACCTTTGGGGACCCAAGGTTCATGGAGAATAATGGAGGGCAGCCCAAACCATCTACTGAGGAGATCACGACTCACATGAAGGCCTTTATTCACGTAGAAATTGTGGAAGCAGCCTTGGTTCATGTGAAGGTCCTGATTCACATGAAGATTACAGTTGGGGCAACTGAACTTGACCCTCCAAGTTTGAGGACAAACTTCTTCCAACAAGGGGGGAATGATGTATTTTGGCCCACGCCAAATACATCCCAAGAGGCCCAAAACAATTTCAAAGAAACAAGGCAAGCTATGAAGGAAAACATGAGCATAGAGGCCCATAGACCCATACATATTGTGTGCACCTTATGGCAAGAGGATGTCCAAACATCCTAGGGTCTACAACAACACGCCAGGCAAGCCCAAGAAAGGCCCAAGGTCACGTTCATGAGGGCCAATTTCGTCAATTGTGTTCTTTTTGGATGTATTTTATTTTTATAGCTTTTATTATTTTGGTGTGATTTAATTAATTAGGAGTAGATAAATTACACATCATACGAGAGACATGCAAACGATCTAAGAGTGGGGTACCACACGTGAATTTGAGTCTAAGGTTGGGGTGGTTCACGTGAGATGGGTGAGAATAGGGAAGGGATTTTGCCGTGAGGGCTTTTGTGGTTTCAAGATTCAAGAAAGGTTGAATCTTGAATGGGAAAAGGGGGTTGATTCTTGGATGGTGAGAAGGGAGGGATTGACGTGAAAGAGGGGAGAGAGAGAGGAGAGTTGACGTGAGGAAAGGAGGGAGGAACAGGGTAGAGAGGTTGTTGGAGGAGAGAGAAAGTTGTTATGAGTTTGTTATGGAGAGAGAGGGAGTTGGTTGAGCTATTTTGTGAGGAGGGAGGAGGGTGGACGATTGAAGGGGAGTTGAGGTGCTAGAGAGTGGCGTTGGAGGGATGTGGTGAGGTGAGGGTAGATATTATCTTTCTAAGAAATAGAAAGATAATGGGATAGAGCTAGATTTCCTACTTGAATCCACAAGAAGGACAACCTAGGGTTTCTTGATCTAGACCGCAACCTAGGATCAAGTTCTTCCTAAACCACTTGGTTACCACACCAAGATACAATGGAAGAGGGGAGAGGGTTAATCCTAACACTCAAGGGGGTAAGCTTAAAGCTTGATTCATATTTCTCAACTGATTGATTTCTAAAGACTGCAAACTAGGCTATTTATACTAGGAGAGTCCTAACTCCCCTAGGATTCCTTACTTGGCGTGCAAGCCATACTAATTAGACTAGGATTACTCCTACTTGGCGTGCAAGCCAAGAAATCCTCGTAGTACACGCCTAACTACTCCAACTTCCTCTTGGATTAGGACTCCTTATCCAAAGGGGAGTTGGTTACAACAACCTTATCCTAATAGGTTTAGGCTTTCCTAATCCAATATGGATTAGTTACAAAATAACCTTATCTAGGATAACAACCAATTTGGCGCCTACTCTTCCTATCACACGCCTACTTTGACTTGCTAGAACATTCTAGACCAGTTTAGAATGTTCTAGATTTATCTACTCCTAATTAATTCAATTACACCAAAATAATAAAAGCTATAAAAATAAAATACATCCAAAAAGAGCACAATTGACGAAATTGACCCTCATGGACGTGACTTGTGCCTCTTCTTGGGCTTGATTGGCGTGTTGTTGTAGACCCTAGGATGTTTGGACATCCTCTTGCCATAAGGAGCACACAATATGTATGGGCCTATGGGCCTCTATGCTCATAGGCTCTTATACCAATTTTGATGTTTAATGGGATCAAGGATGATCACATTACACAACAATATAAGGATCTTTAAACTTGGGGTTGGATAGATTGATTCTTGATCACAAGAATGAATGAATAAAGATGGAAATGGAGTGTAAATGAATGATTAAATTGATGATGGATGAATGGATGGATGGATGAACAAATGAGTGGGGATGTATTCTGGTTGGTATGGAAAAGAATGGAATGAAAATGCAATGGAAATCAAAAGATTCAAAAGAATAGATTGAAACTTACAACAAGAATGAATCGTTTGATTGAATGATAAACGGCTTGGGATCTTCTAAGGATGATGTATAATGGGATCAAGATAATGGTTGATCAATTACACATCATACGGGAGACATGCAAACGATCTAAGAGTGGGGTACCACACGTGAATTTGAGTCTAAGGATGGGGTGGTTCACGTGAGATGGGTGAGAATAGGGAAGGGATTTTGCCGTGAGGGCTTTTGTGGTTTCAAGATTCAAGAAAGGTTGAATCTTGAATGGGAAAAGGGGGTTGATTCTTGGATGGTGAGAAGGGAGGGATTGACGTGAAAGAGGGGAGAGAGAGAGGAGAGTTGACGTGAGGAAAGGAGGGAGGAACAGGGTAGAGAGGTTGTTGGAGGAGAGAGAAAGTTGTTATGAGTTTGTTATGGAGAGAGAGGGAGTTGGTTGAGCTATTTTGTGAGGAGGGAGGAGGGTGGACGATTGAAGGGGAGTTGAGGTGCTAGAGAGTGGCGTTGGAGGGATGTGGTGAGGTGAGGGTAGATATTATCTTTCTAAGAAATAGAAAGATAATGGGATAGAGCTAGATTTCCTACTTGAATCCACAAGAAGGACAACCTAGGGTTTCTTGATCTAGACCGCAACCTAGGATCAAGTTCTTCCTAAACCACTTGGTTACCACACCAAGATACAATGGAAGAGGGGAGAGGGTTAATCCTAACACTCAAGGGGGTAAGCTTAAAGCTTGATTCATATTTCTCAACTGATTGATTTCTAAAGACTGCAAACTAGGCTATTTATACTAAGAGAGTCCTAACTCCCCTAGGATTCCTTACTTGGCGTGCAAGCCATACTAATTAGACTAGGATTACTCCTACTTGGCGTGCAAGCCAAGAAATCCTAGTAGTACACGCCTAACTACTCCAACTTCCTCTTGGATTAGGACTCCTTATCCAAAGGGGAGTTGGTTACAACAACCTTATCCTAATAGGTTTAGGCTTTCCTAATCCAATATGGATTAGTTACAAAATAACCTTATCTAGGATAACAACCAATTTGGCGCCTACTCTTCCTATCACACGCCTACTTTGACTTGCTAGAACATTCTAGAACAGTTTAGAATGTTCTAGATTTATCTACTCCTAATTAATTAAATTACACCAAAATAATAAAAGCTATAAAAATAAAATACATCCAAAAAGAGCACAATTGACGAAATTGACCCCCATGGACGTGACTTGTGCCTCTTCTTGGGCTTGATTGGCGTGTTGTTGTAGACCCTAGGATGTTTGGACATCCTCTTGCCATAAGGAGCACACAATATGTATGGGCCTATGGGCCTCTATGCTCATAGGCTCTGATACCAATTTTGATGTATAATGGGATCAAGGATGATCACATTACACAACAATATAAGGATCTTTAAACTTGGGGTTGGATAGATTGATTCTTGATCACAAGAATGAATGAATAAAGATGGAAATGGAGTGTAAATGAATGATTAAATTGATGATGGATGAATGGATGGATGGATGAACAAATGAGTGGGGATGTATTCTGGTTGGTATGGAAAAGAATGGAATGAAAATGCAATGGAAATCAAAAGATTCAAAAGAATAGATTGAAACTTACAACAAGAACGAATCGTTTGATTGAATGATAAACGGCTTGGGATCTTCTAAGGATGATGTATAATGGGATCAAGAGAATGGTTGATCAATTACACATCATACAGGAGACATGCAAACGATCTAAGAGTGGGGTACCACACGTGAATTTGAGTCTAAGGATGGGGTGGTTCACGTGAGATGGGTGAGAATAGGGAAGGGATTTTGCCGTGAGGGCTTTTGTGGTTTCAAGATTCAAGAAAGGTTGAATCTTGAATGGGAAAAGGGGGTTGATTCTTGGATGGTGAGAAGGGAGGGATTGACGTGAAAGAGGGGAGAGAGAGAGGAGAGTTGACGTGAGGAAAGGAGGGAGGAACAGGGTAGAGAGGTTGTTTGAGGAGAGAGAAAGTTGTTATGAGTTTGTTATGGAGAGAGAGGGAGTTGGTTGAGCTATTTTGTAAGGAGGGAGGAGGGTGGACGATTGAAGGGGAGTTGAGGTGCTAGAGAGTGGCGTTGGAGGGATGTGGTGAGGTGAGGGTAGATATTATCTTTCTAAGAAATAGAAAGATAATGGGATAGAGCTAGATTTCCTACTTAAATCCACAAGAAGGACAACCTAGAGTTTCTTGATCTAGACCGCAACCTAGGATCAAGTTCTTCCTAAACCACTTGGTTACCACACCAAGATACAATGGAAGAGGGGAGAGGGTTAATCCTAACACTCAAGGGGGTAAGCTTAAAGCTTGATTCATATTTCTCAACTGATTGATTTCTAAAGACTGCAAACTAGGCTATTTATACTAGGAGAGTCCTAACTCCCCTAGGATTCCTTACTTGGCGTGCAAGCCATACTAATTAGACTAGGATTACTCCTTCTTGGCGTGCAAGCCAAGAAATCCTAGTAGTACACGCCTAACTACTCCAACTTCCTCTTGGATTAGGACTCCTTATCCAAAGGGGAGTTGGTTACAACAACCTTATCCTAATAGGTTTAGGCTTTCCTAATCCAATATGGATTAGTTACAAAATAACCTTATCTAGGATAACAACCAATTTGGCGCCTACTCTTCCTATCACACGCCTACTTTGACTTGCTAGAACATTCTAGAACAGTTTAGAATGTTCTAGATTTATCTACTCCTAATTAATTAAATTACACCAAAATAATAAAAGCTATAAAAATAAAATACATCCAAAAAGAGCACAATTGACGAAATTGACCCTCATGGACGTGACTTGTGCCTCTTCTTGGGCTTGATTGGCGTGTTGTTGTAGACCCTAGGATGTTTGGACATCCTCTTGCCATAAGGAGCACACAATATGTATGGGCCTATGGGCCTCTATGCTCATAGGCTCTGATACCAATTTTGATGTATAATGGGATCAAGGATGATCACATTACACAACAATATAAGGATCTTTAAACTTGGGGTTGGATAGATTGATTCTTGATCACAAAAATGAATGAATAAAGATGGAAATGGAGTGTAAATGAATGATTAAATTGATGATGGATGAATGGATGGATGGATGAACAAATGAGTGGGGATGTATTCTGGTTGGTATGGAAAAGAATGGAATGAAAATGCAATGGAAATCAAAAGATTCAAAAGAATAGATTGAAACTTACAACAAGAATGAATCGTTTGATTGAATGATAAACGGCTTGGGATCTTCTAATGATGATGTATAATGGGATCAAGAGAATGGTTGATCAATTACACATCATACAGGAGACATGCAAACGATCTAAGAGTGGGGTACCACACGTGAATTTGAGTCTAAGGATGGGGTGGTTCACGTGAGATGGGTGAGAATAGGGAAGGGATTTTGCCGTGAGGGCTTTTGTGGTTTCAAGATTCAAGAAAGGTTGAATCTTGAATGGGAAAAGGGGGTTGATTCTTGGATGGTGAGAAGGGAGGGATTGACGTGAAAGAGGGGAGAGAGAGAGGAGAGTTGACGTGAGGAAAGGAGGGAGGAACAGGGT
This sequence comes from Portulaca oleracea, assembly GCA_029582165.1. Classification (NCBI taxonomy): domain Eukaryota; kingdom Viridiplantae; phylum Streptophyta; class Magnoliopsida; order Caryophyllales; family Portulacaceae; genus Portulaca; species Portulaca oleracea. The sequence goes on from CM055874.1 coordinate 26,478,363, forward strand.
AGAGAGGTTGTTTGAGGAGAGAGAAAGTTGTTATGAGTTTGTTATGGAGAGAGAGGGAGTTGGTTGAGCTATTTTGTAAGGAGGGAGGAGGGTGGACGATTGAAGGGGAGTTGAGGTGCTAGAGAGTGGCGTTGGAGGGATGTGGTGAGGTGAGGGTAGATATTATCTTTCTAAGAAATAGAAAGATAATGGGATAGAGCTAGATTTCCTACTTGAATCCACAAGAAGGACAACCTAGGGTTTCTTGATCTAGACCGCAACCTATGATCAAGTTCTTCCTAAACCACTTGGTTACCACACCAAGATACAATGGAAGAGGGGAGAGAGTTAATCCTAACACTCAAGGGGGTAAGCTTAAAGCTTGATTCATATTTCTCAACTAATTGATTTCTAAAGACTGCAAACTAGGCTATTTATACTAGGAGAGTCCTAACTCCCCTAGAATTCCTTACTTGGCGTGCAAGCCATACTAATTAGACTAGGATTACTCCTTCTTGGCGTGCAAGCCATACTAATTAGACTAGGATTACTCCTTCTTGGCGTGCAAGCCAAGAAATCCTAGTAGTACACGCCTAACTACTCCAACTTCCTCTTGGATTAGGACTCCTTATCCAAAGGGGAGTTGGTTACAACAACCTTATCCTAATAGGTTTAGGCTTTCCTAATCCAATATGGATTAGTTACAAAATAACCTTATCTAGGATAACAACCAATTTGGCGCCTACTCTTCCTATCACACGCCTACTTTGACTTGCTAGAACATTCTAGAAGAGTTTAGAATGTTCTAGATTTATCTACTCCTAATTAATTAAATTACACCAAAATAATAAAAGCTATAAAAATAAAATACATCCAAAAAGAGCACAATTGACGAAATTGACCCTCATGGACGTGACTTGGGCCTCTTCTTGGGCTTGATTGGCGTGTTGTTGTAGACCCTAGGATGTTTGGACATCCTCTTGCCATAAGGAGCACACAATATGTATGGGCCTCTATGCTCATGTTTTCCTTCATAACTTGCCTTGTTTCTTTGAAATTGTTTTGGGCCTCTTGGGATGTATTTGGCGTGGGCCAAAATACATCATTCCCCCCTTGTTGTGAGAAGTTTGTCCTCAAACTTGGAGGGTCAAGTTCAAGAACATTAGTGGCCTCAATTTGGAACTTCATGTGAATCAGGACCTTCACATGAACCAAGGATGTTTCATCGCTTGCAATAGCTTTCACGTGAGATGTGATGATGTGGACGTTTTGATCGTTCTCACTCTTGCTATACATAAAGGTGTTCAAGACACACTTGCTGATGCAGGACTTCAGAACCTGGTTCATAAGTCTCATAATAACTGAAAAGACATAGATTAGAACACAGGGTGTGACTAACCATACAAGGTGACTTCTTCGGATTTGAGCAGCAGTAATCCCTAACTGAGTCTGAACCAAGTTACTTTTCTTCTTCCTTATGATTGCTAGGGCACTTGAATGAACAATTTCTTTCTCAATTATACCCTTGGCTTGACAGACAGTTTAATTTCGACCCCTTTGAGCAGCAGTAGGGTTCACGTGACATTCAACAGACTGGACCTCACGTTCACTGGAGTTTGATGTAGTCTTAGCCAATGAGCTCTCGTGATGGACGACCAAAGGGAGCTCTTTTGTCGTGCTGCCGTGACTAGTATCCCCTGGAGTGACCTTCTTGGACTCACTGAACTCAGGGCGTCCAGTGACCATGAAAGAGATGAGTTTTGGGTCACCTTCTTTGAGCTTGGATGCTTTCAGAGGAGCTAAGGTCACCTTCTTGTTATTCACCATAAGCGAATAGGTGTTTGCTCTTCCGTTCTGCGTGACGTCCCTGTCAAATAGCCATGGTCTCCCAAGCAGTATATGACAAGCATCCATAGGTAGTACATCGCACCATATTGAATCTTGATAAGACTTTCAAATTGAAAAGCTTACCAAACAGCGTAGATTCACTTTCAATCCTTTACCCTGGTTGAGCCATTGAACGGTGTAGGGTGAAGGGTTAGGACTTGTAGGGAGTTGTAGCTTGTTCACCATAGTTGTCGAAACTGCGTTAGTACAGCTTCCACCATCGACGATCAAAGAACAAACTTTCCCTTGCGATGCAATGGAATGGAAGATAACTTCCCGTTGCTGTAGATCTTCAGGAACTGGAGAGCTATTCAGTACTCTCCTCATAACCAACATCTCGCCCTGATCTGGTTCTTCCACGACCTCTTCTTCATATTAGTTGTGAATGGCGTGGGGTTCTTCTTCGACATCCGTTGGTTCAGGTTCAAAGAGAGCGTTTTGGAATTCCACAAGAGTGATGGCTCTCTTATTAGGGCACTCAGAAGCAATATGACCGAGCCCTTGACACCTGAAGCACCTCTTCTTATCCATTGGCGTGACCTGTGGTGGTTTTGTCACTGTTTGGGGGGTAGGGTGAGGCGTTTTTGTGGCGGACGGATGGGATTGGTTTTGGCTCTTTTGTTGGGTGTATGTTTGAGGCGTGTAGGGAGTTCTTTGGAAACTAGGGTTCCTGTTTGGTGCCTCCTTGCCTCTTCTTTTCTTTTGCTCTTCCTATCACACGCCTACTTTGACTTGCTAGAACATTCTAGAACAGTTTGGAATGTTCTAGATTTATCTAGGATAACAACCATATGGATTAGTTTGGAATGTTCTAAAATTACACCAAAATAATAAAAGCTATAAAAATAAAATACATCCAAAAAGAGCACAATTGACGAAATTGACCCTCATGGACGTGACTTGGGCCTCTTCTTGTGCTTGATTGGCGTGTTGTTGTAGACCCTAGGATGTTTGGACATCCTCTTGCCATAAGGAGCACACAATATGTATGGGCCTATGGGCCTCTATGCTCATGTTTTCCTTCATAACTTGCCTTGTTTCTTTGAAATTGTTTTGGGCCTCTTGGGATGTATTTGGCGTGGGCCAAAATACATCAAAGGAGATACAGATTCACCACTCCTAGAATCCTCCAACTCTTCCTATCACCATCTAAGATAGCCAATCTTAGAATAGAAGAAGAGATTCAAAAGACTCTCCCTCAAGAGAACCAATTCTAGCACACAAGCTAGAGAGAAAACACAATGTGTTTACTTTGTATTTGATATAAGATGTAATGATTGAATACAATGGAACCCTAGGGGGTCTATTTATACTACTCTTAGGACCCCTTGGACGTGTACCTAGGGTTCAAGAAACCAAGAATCAACTATTACATCATATATCCTATTTATGACATCATAAACTCTAAAATACAACTCTAGAAAGAAATTGCTATAACTCCTTCAATACTTGTCCGTTTTCATTGATTCAAAAACCATTAGAAAGCTTATTGAAAGAGCTCCAATCTGTCTTTTGATGATTTCCTCAATAGATGTATGGATTTAGAGTTATAGAGCAAAATATCGAACTGTACTTGATGGAGTCCTTTGCTACCGTGACAGATGACTTCTCAATAAGGACTTGAGAGTTATTTATGCTCATTGATATCCTCCAAATGTGAGAGTAACTCCATGTAAGCTAGAATACCATCAAGGTCCTTCATGCTTTCTTCCTTGAGCTAATAAACCCTTGTAGTTGTTGATACCCAAGGCGACATTTGTAGCTTCTAGCTGGATGTATATAGCTAGGCAAAATACATCATTCTCCCCCGGTTGAAAAAGTTTGCCCTCAAACTTAGACAAAACTTGTTCTTCCTTGTTTTCCTTCCTTCTTTATAAGATGTCTTTCCATATATGTTATTGACATCACTTCTCTTGTTCCTTCTTATGAGTTTACAACTTTTCTTCTTGAATGCCTTGAAATCATCATAGATTCCTTTGATGCTTGACTTGAACTTCCACTTTCTTCCAAGTTTTCTCATGAATAATCCAATGATATCATGGTGCTTCAAATCTCGTTTATTCATGGAGATTGTAGAAATCTCATATAACTTCTCAACTTCAAAGTATAGATTCACAACCTTGTTACTCATGATGAAGACAATAATAATATGGTGTTCCATCTTTGAAGGATGACCTTCAACGATCTTAATATCATCTTGACTTCCTTGAATCCTTGGCACTTCAACCATAAAATTCAAGCTTTCATCTCCATATGGTATAGAAGGATTGCAAATGTCAAAATATTGCAGCTTATACTCAATATCAACGATCATGCTAGGCCAAAAATAATACTCCTTCATCTTGAAATACGTATTGAGAAGACCCAAATGATCAAAATAACTTCCATGTACTTCCATGATCAAGATTTCATGAATTCCACTCCTTGGAATACACACTTGATTCCGTTTGAAAAGTAATCCATGATCAATATAAAAGGATTGTAGAGGATGCTTCTCACATACCTTGTATACTTCTTTAAAATCATCATCATCTTCATACAACTCCTTGATATATTCAAGACTAAGTACTCTTGAATCAAACATGTATCTCCTCGTTAGAAAACTTCCTTTAGTCAAAAGACTTGCTTCCTCCAAGTGACTTGATTTTGATGAACGAATCAAGTACTTCATCTCAAAGCATAATGATGGCTTGATCTCCTTATCACTTGAAACATACTCCAATACTTTGTAAGAATCACAAAGCTTAAGCATGAATCCTTCAAGATAATAATCCTTCTGCTCAAATATCCTCATGATAGCAACAAGTATGAATGCTAAGCCATAAGCATGTAGCTTCTTCTTTTCTCCACTTGGTATTTCACCAAAATAATCCATGGGACAACTTCCTTGAGATAGGACTTCACCTTTCTCAACTCCATTTGTAATGAACAAATATGATGCAAGAATAGGGAATAAAAGAATATGACGATCTTTAGCATCCTTTAAGAGACATAGTACCTCAAGTATAGATGCAAGTATGGACCCTTCTTAAATAATTCTTTTCTTCCTTTTGTCCACTTGAATTACTCCATTTGATGAGATATGGTGAGATAGCATATTCTTGGACGAGAGGTAAGGACATTTCTTCAAGTACTTCTCCAATTCTCCATGTGGCTTTTTATGCTTCACTAAGGCTAACTCCAAAGGATTTACATACTCCTTTCTACTTCTACTACATACAAAAATATTATCAAAGTATACAAATACAATCTCTTTACATTGCAATGGTACATACTCTTTCAAAATATGTTGTATACTATGAAAATCAAGGACATTGATGTAGTTATCCATGAATTGCGCTTGATCCTTTGCATAGACCATTCGGTGATGATCATAGGATTTGGTGGCAGCCTTATATGCATGATAATACTCATGGAAGAGAAACGTACCAAAAGAGATAAGTGAGAGAGGTCACTTGTTGATGGTGCTTGTCTTTCATCCAAATATTCACAAATGAGAACAAGTGATGGTAAAGGATCTTGATCCTTTATAGGCCCACGGTTTCCAACCTCCATTGGTGTAAGAATGAGACTCCTTGGTTCTTCAAATTCATGATACTTATTCTCCATAAGTGCCATAAGAGTACTTTGATCCTCCTTGTGCCGTGAGACACAAGGTGGTAATAAGGACGCCTTTTGGAGCATGATACTCCTATCATACAACTTTGATTCTTCCAACAAAGTATAACAAGAATCCATAGAAGTAATATTACAATATAATGAATCTTTGCAAATCTTGTAAAAAGCAAGACTTACTAAACTTCTTGGATCCATATGAAGATCATTGCCATGGTGTGAATAACTCTTCATTTGCAATTCTTGGACATTTGTTGTACCGAGGCTAATATCTTGGTCAAGATCAATGTGAACGTCAATGATGGCACAACTTTCTCCTTCTCGGATCAATGAACACATTTCATCACGTAGCTCTTCTCCATTCAATTCTTCTACTTCCTCTACTTCAAGATCCTCCTCTATGTGTACTTCATTTACTTCTTTAGCCATGCTACTACATACTTCTTGAACTTGCTCATTTTCAACAAAAACATCACATTCGGCAAATTCAACTTCTTCATTCACGCCTTCCTCCTCATACAATGGGTTGTCATATACTCAAAACTCATCATTATTCTCCTCATACAATGGATTGTCATACACTTTAAACTCATCTTTAGGCACGCTACATACTACATTAACTTCCACATTCGTGCCAAGGTTATCACATACTTCATGAACATCCTCATACACGTCAAATACATCAAATGATTCACTTTCAAATTCTGGTTGCTCATAGGATGACGTTTGACATACACTTTCAACATGATCAAAACTTTGGCAAGATAGACTTGTACTTTGGTCAATTATTTCCTCGTCTTGGACAATAGGAATGGGGAGGTTTATGGGCTGATTTGAGGTGCTTTGGATAGTAGGTGTGAGGTGGTTTAGGGGCTGTTTTGTGGAGCGATGGGCAATAGGTTGTTGGGGTTGTTTTGTAGGCGTTTGGACGAGAGGTTTTGGTCGAGTTTGTGGCTTAGTTTCAAGGTCCTTGGCGTGGGATTGTTGGGATGGTTTGTGAGGTTTTTGTTGTATATGGGTTCTATCCCAAAGTTCTTTACTCTTTACTTGTATTTCAACATCAAGGGCTAAAGAACTTAACTCCTCCAAGTTTGTGTAAGATTGATATACAACAACACGCCGAATGTAATCATTAAGACCAAGAGAGTAACATACCAAAACTCGTTGATCATTCTCCTTAAGAGCATATTTCCATAGTTGCCGCCTGAATTCTATTGTATATTCAACCACGTCCTTGCTCCCTTGCTCCATTCTTTCAAGTTTGTTGATGTAGTCTCCTTTGTAATTGAATGGCAAGAACTCTTCTTGAACTTTATTTCCATTCTTCTTGCTGGAACGTTTACTCCATTCATAAGGTGCTTCATATTCAACCTCATAAGGATGTATCTCACGTGAATTTGCTCTTCTTGATCCCTTTTGAAGGATCCCAAGTTCTTCCATTTGGTTGGTGAGATCATCAAGTTGTTGCTCCAAGCGTTTCAATTCACTTGGTGAATTCATGAAAAGATCTTTTGCAAGACATAGAATATGAATCTTGATGAAGAAAGACTTCAAGCAAGACTCACGGTTTAGTGGGGAATGTAGGGGACGAAATGGGGAATGTGTTTAGGCTAGGTTTGAGTTTGGTTTAAGGTTTTTTTTGTGGAGTTTATTGTTCTTTATGAGTTCTTGATGAGTTCTTGGAAGAACTTATGGGTGGCGTGAGAATGGGGATGGTGGGGGATGGATTTGTGGTGGAAAGATTGTAAAAAGATGATATCAAGAACCACAAGAATCAATCTCCTAGGCTCTGATACCAATTTTGATGTATAATGGGATCAAGGATGATCACATTACAAAAAAATATAAGGATCTTTAGACTTGGGGTTGGATAGATTGATTCTTGATCACAAGAATGAATGAATAAAGATAGAAATGGAGTGTAAATGAATGAATAATGGATGATGGATGAATGGATGGATGGATGAACAAATGAGTGGGGATGTATTCTGGTTAGTATGGAAAAGAATGGAATGAAAATGCAATGGAAATCAAAAGATTCAAAAGAATAGATTGAAACTTACAACAAGAATGAATCGTTTGATTGAATGATAAACGGCTTGGGATCTTCTAAGGAGATACAGATTCATCACTCCTAGAATCCTCCAACTCTTCCTATCACCATCTAAGATAGCCAATCTTAGAATAGAAGAAGAGATTCAAAAGACTCTCCCTTAAGAGAACTAATTCTAGCACACAAGCTAGAGAGAAAACACAATGTGTTTACTTTGTATTTGATATAAGATGTAATGAATGAATACAATGGCACCCTAGGGGGTCTATTTATACTACTCTTAGGACCCCTTGGACGTGTACCTAGGGTTCAAGAAACCAAGAATCAACTATTACATCATATATCCTATTTATGACATCATAAACTCTAAAATACAACTCTAGAAAGAAATTGCTATAACTCCTTCAATACTTGTCCGTTTTCATTGATTCAAAAACATTAGAAAGCTTATTGAAAGAGCTCCAATTTGTCTTTTGATGATTTCCTCAATAGATGTATGGATCTAGAGTTATAGAGCAAAATATCGAACTGTACTTGATGGAGTCCTTTGCTGCCGTGAGAGATGACTTCTCAATAAGGACTTGAGAGTTATTTATGCTCATTGATGACCTCCAAATGTGAGAGTAACTCCATGTAAGCTAGAATACCATTAAGGTCCTTCATGCTTTCTTCCTTAAGCTAATAAACCCTTGTAGTTGTTGATACCCAAGGCGACATTTGTAGCTTCTAGCTGGATAGAGGTCCTTTAACTAGGCCTTGATGTATATAGCTAGGAAAATATACATCAATTCACCCTACGTGAGGCCCTCTCTACCATTCTCAATACCTCGGGATTGAGACCTCTCCTCCATTTTGTGCCAGGGAGGCTTTTGTAGCATGATTTCCAAGCTTCCCAGATCGCCCAAGAACAAGTCAGCTGAAGGGCATTTGCATTCTGCACAGCTATTTGAAATCTAGGTATGTGTAAAGGATGTTTACTTGGAGACGGCTGTTTCTGAAGTGTGATGATGAGGTTAATCTTGTTCTTTTGATTTAGTGCTTGTTGTTCCCTCATCTTTGGACGTCACATAGTCCAGCCATGAAGTCAAGAAGAACACAAATTGATAGAATGTCATTCATCCAGAATGATGCCTATTCTGTTTGTGTCATTATCTCAAAGTTTAGACTTCTTCTCCATTTTGCCCTTGGAGACTTTGTTAGAGGGTTCAAAGAGCTTTCAATAATGTCCAAGTTTGCAAGGTTTGGAGGTCATTTGAATCCTACACAGCCGTTTGCTTCTGGACGTGCGATAAGGACCTTTATCTGCGGCCTGTTTGAAATTTTGGTGTTTTTTTAAAGGGTATTTTGGTCTTTTTGCTTGGTATTCAGTTTTCTCATATTAAGGGATGACCAAGGAAGACTCCAACTGATTTGGAACAAAACCAAACGTGTGTTTTCACTTGGCAACCAAGGATTGGGATCCAAGTGAAGTAAGATGCTCCAATGGAGAAGTGCCACGTGTAGTTCTTCGATTGGACCTCCTTGCCATCCAATTGGACGAAAACCTCATGGTGAAGATATGTATTAGCTTATTCAGTTGTAATTAGTTTAATTAAGCAAGATTAGGAGGTTTCTTCGTCGTTAGGAAACCTCACTCTAGATGGTTTAGCTACTTGTGTACTTGCTTGCTAGCTTTCTTTATTTCCAGCCGTGTACTATATAACTCATGTAATAGCATTCAGCCAAGACACATGACGTTTATGAAATAGAAAGCTTTGAGCTTCTTGTTTGTGAGTATCTGAAACTCTCATCCGGTTAATTCTACTTCAGTATCTAGGATTGGCATTCCTAGTGGTGTTATGTAGAGCTTGGTTGTTTCAATGGTGGTGTTTCTGTATCCATTGAGGAAATCGAGTCCTTGCCCTTGTGTTTGGAATCGTGGTGTATCTGTATCGATCTCCATTCACTTGTCGAAACTAGTTATATCCCTTTAGTTCCAGCATTTTCCATTCCTTATTGTTGAGTTCAATTTGTTTGAGTGAGTTCTTGATCCTTCGTGAGTTTCTTGATGTTATATGGTATGTGAGAACCAGGTTCTAATGGCCATTTGAGTTAAACACATCATTCCCCATTCGTAGTTGATGTTTTCTTCCTTTGGCGTTACTTCTCTGAACCAACGTAAGGTCCTTCAGCTGGTTCTTGATTTCCTTCGTGAGTCTTTGCCATTGTATGGTTTATGCAAGTTTGGGTTCTCTCGTTGTTCTTAAGATAAAACCATCATTTGCTGTAATTTTCTCTCATTCGATTTGGTTCTTGATGTCTTTTGTGAGGTCCTTGGGTCCCTAAGATGTTTCCTAGCTTGCTGAGTTAAAGGTCCTTGGGCTGGGATACATCATAATTTGGTATCAGAGCTAGCTACCATCTTGGTGGGTGGGTTTTGATTTCTTTGAGCCTAAACACATCCCAAATCATCCCAAACACAAAGCTACAAAAGAACCTCAGTCATGTCGACCCATCGAGCTCCCTCACAAAATAATGTCTAGATTATGAAGGAGAAGGCAGACCTTGAGAAGTGTGTGAAGTTCCTTTCAGCTCAACTTCAACGTTGTATGTATTTGCAACAAGATGAGCTAAGGGAATCTGAAGCGGAATGTTCTAACTCTGGAAATCCATTTGGTGATAAAGAAGATGAGGCCCTCAACTGTCCCAAAAGACGTGAATCAAAAGAAGAAAGGCTAAACCTCAAGGTAGATGTCCCAAAATTTGGAGGTAATTGTGATCCTAAAGTTTGTCTTGATTGGTTGCAGACCATAGTGATGTAAAATGGGATCAAAGATTGTATCTTGATCAATTACACATCAAGGGAGACGTGCAACCAATCTCAACATGGGACGCTTCAAGTGAATTAGGGTAAAAGGTAGGGTGCTTCATGAGGGAAAGATGAAGTCTTGGAGAGAACTGAGATGGAGAAAGATGAGGTCTTTTGTGAGGGAGGAGAGAGTATGGATGAGAGATTTGAGAGAAGGATGTTTGAGAGAGTAAGAATGAGGGAGAGATTAGGGTTTGAGAGAGAAATTGGAGGAGACGTTTTGGGAGAGGGAAAGAGAGGATGAATGCATGAGAGAGATTTTGAGAGAGAGTGGCGTGAGATTGAGAGGAAGAGAGAACTAAGATATTTTTGGGTTTTTTGGTTTTTGTGAAAAGAAAAGACTTGTTTTTGGATTTTGATTTAATCAAACAAGAAAGAAAGAAAACGAAGAGAAAGATTTATCTTAACTATATTGATAGAAAGATAAAAGGAGTAATTATCTTAACTGTATTGACAGAAAGATAAGAACGGATAGTTCTAGGTTTCTAACTTGAATCCACAAGAAAGACAACCTAGGGCTAACTTGATCTAGACCGCAACCTAGGATCAAGCTCTTCCTAACCACTCGGGTGCCACGCCAAGATACAATAGAAGAAAGGGGGTGAGAGTTTATCCAAACACTCGAGAGAAAGCTAAAAGCTTAACTGTTTTCATAATTCAAAGGTGGGTGCCTTTGAGAGGCTACAAGCCTAGCTATTTATACTACTAAAGTCCTAAACCTCCTAGGACTCTCAAGATTGGCGTGCAAGCCATCTTCTCCTACTAGGACTCTATTACTTGGCATGCAACCCAAGGACTCCTAATACTAGACGCCATCTACTCCATCTCCTCCTTGGATTAGGACTCCTTATCCTAAGGGGAGTTGGTTACAAGAGATAATAATCCTTTTAGGACTTGGCTTTCCTAATCCAAGATGGATTAGTTACAAAATAAGCCAACCTTATCTAGGACTACATAGCTTGGTGCCTAGTCTAGCACACCACACGCCTATCACACACACACACACATTTCTAGATCATTCTAGAACATTCTACACTATTCTAGATTAATCTAGACTCCTACGACTTGGTGTCCAAGTTTATATATATTACTTGGCACCTCACACAACTGGAAATGTAAATAAAACCCTAGAAATATAAAGAAATACAGCAAAAGGCCAAAAATGTGAACTTCATCTTGAAATGGTCAGAAATGTGAAGTTCAACTCAAAATGATCAGAAATGTGAACTTCATCTTGAAATGGTCAGAAATGTGAAATTCATCTCAAAATGATCAGAAATGTGAACTTCATCTTGAAATGGTCAGAAATGTGAAATTCATCTCAAAATGATCAGAAATGTGAATTTCATCTTGAAATGGTCAGAAATGTGAAATTCATCTCAAAATGATCAAAAATGTGAACTTCATTTTGAAATGGTCCAAACTGTGAAGTTCAACTTGGGCTTTGTACTTGGGCCTTTAGTTGTGGACTTGGAGGACATGGGATTCCCATCATCCTCTATGAATCTTGGGTCTCCGAAGGTGATCCCAAGGGTATGTGAGCCTCCATTTCCTTCCATGAACCTATGGTCCCCAAAGGTGAGACCTAGGTTAAGTAGTTCTCTTTCATGGGCTTCTTCTGATGTTTTTGGCGTGGGCCAAAATACATCATTCCCCCCTTGTTGGAAAAAGTTTGTCCTCAAACTTGATGGGAGGAATGAGACCTCTTTGTTGATTGAGCCGGGCTGGCCTCCATTATCTTCCATGAATCTAGGATCACCAAACTTCTTCATGTAATGAATTTTGGGGCGGCCCTCTTGTGATAGAACAAGTTGAACTGCTCCAACATCAACTCCAGAAGCATCACACTCAACCTCAAACTTCTTATCAAAGTTTGGTAGGACTAGGACTGGTGCGGCGCAGAGTTTACTGTTGATGAATTCAAGTGCTTGCTGGGTAGCTTAAGTCCATGAGAACTCCTTGGATTTCCATAGCTCGGTCATAGGAGATAAAATAGTATTGAAATTCTTCAAATATCTCCTATAGAGAGAGGCCAAGCCGGGGAAGCTTCGATCATCATGAGTTCTAGTTAGGGTAGACCACTCCTTGATAGCTTTGACTCTTTCTTCATCAACCTTGAGCACTTCAGGCGAAAGAGCATAGCCAAGAGAGACTACGTTGTTGATGAAGACGCCATACTTGGGTGGATTATGATGTAGATTCATGTGAGCTAAGGTCCCCAAAACATATTGGAGGTGAAAGATGTGACCTTTCTCACTCTTGCTATTCACAAGTATATCATCAAAGTAGATAACAATACACTTGCTAATAATAAGGGGCTTCAAAACCTGATTCATTAGTCTCATAACAGTAATGAGAGCATTAGTTAGACCACAAGGTGTGATTAACCATTCATAGAGACCTCCTTTGGTTTTGACAGCAGTGTCCCCTTCTTGAATTTGAGCCTGACAGGACCCACTTCTTGGATTGACCTTTGGGATGTCGTGGATGCCAAGTAGCTCACCCACTAGATCTTCACTTCTAGGAAACCTGTACTTGGTAGTAACCTTGTTGGTGTACAGACTTTGGCTTCCTTCCTTTGGGACCAAAAGGGTAGGGATGGCGCATGGAGTAAGACTTTCCCTAATCATACCCTTTGCTTGAAGATCTTCATCTTGCCCTTGAACCTCTTGAGTGTCACTAGGGTTCACGTGAGTTGTTGGTTCATGATGCACAACTGATCTAGGAATGGGATCAGTTTGGACTTCACGTTGGGGTAGTCTCTCGTCTAGGAACACATGAGGGTGTTGTTCTCTAAGGGGGGTGACGAGAGGAGGGTTGCCGTGACTAGGTTCTTCATCATTGGTTGGTTCTTTGTGGCTAGGGTTTGTGTTTGGATCTAAGGGAGTGATCTCCTTATGCTCACTAAACTTAGGGCGTTCAGTGTTCATAGAAGTGATGGGGTTTGGATCATCTTCCTTAGGTGGGGACGGTTGGGTTATTTGGAGTGGAGTTAGGGTTATTCTCTTGTTGTTCATCACAAAAGTGTAGGTATTAGCTCTTCCGTTGTGCATCACACTCCTGTCAAAAAACCATGGTCTTCCAAGTAGAATATGACAAGCATCCATAGGCAAAACATCACACCATAAAGATCCTTTAAAGGATTTGCCAATGGAAAAGCTTACCAAACATCTTAGAGTCACTTGTAGATCTTCACCCTGATTGAGCCACTGGATGGTGTAGGGCTTTGGATGGGGACTCATTTCCAGCTGAAGTTTGTCCACCATAGTAGTTGATGCCACATTGGTGCTGCTTCCACCATCAATGATCAACGAACAAACTTTTCCCTTGATTGTGCAACGAGATTGAAAGATGGCCTCTCGTTGTTGTTGATCTTCAAAAACAATTGAGTTACAAAGAATTCTCCTCATAAGGAACATCTCGTGAGCCATGGTGATGGACGGTTGGGGTTTTTGTGATTCAGGTATGGAGGGGATTGTGTTTGGGCTGTTTTGTGGGGCTAGGGTTGCACTCGAAACAACCTAGATACCAAAATTATGATGTATAATGGGATCAAAGATTGTATCTTGATCAATTACACATCAAGGGAGACGTGCAACCAATCTCAACATGGGACGCTTCAAGTGAATTAGGGTAAAAGGTAGGGTGCTTCATGAGGGAAAGATGGAGTCTTGGAGAGAACTGAGATGGAGAAAGATGAGATCTTTGTGGAGTTTGAGAGAGGAGAGATGGATGGAAAATATGGGAGGACTTTGGGATTGACATGAGGTCTTTTGTGAGGGAGGAGAGAGTATGGATGAGAGATTTAAGAGAAGGATGTTTGAGAGAGTAAGAGTGAGGGAGAGATTAGGGTTTGAGAGAGAAATTGGAGGAGACGTTTTGGGAGAGGGAAAGAGAGGATGAATGCATGAGAGAGATTTTGAGAGAGAGTGGCGTGAGATTGAGAGGAAGAGAGAACTAAGATATTTTTGGGTTTTTTGGTTTTTTGAAAAGAAAAGACTTGTTTTTGGATTTTGATTTACTCAAACAAGAAAGAAAGAAAACAAAGAGAAAGATTTATCTTAACTATATTGATAGAAAGATAAAAGGAGTATTTATCTTAACTGTATTGACAGAAAGATAAGAACGGATAGTTCTAGGTTTCTAACTTGAATCCACAAGAAAGACAACCTAGGGCTAACTTGATCTAGACCGCAACCTAGGATCAAGCTCTTCCTAACCACTTGGGTGCCATGCTAAGATACAATAGAAGAAAGGGGGTGAGAGTTTATCCAAACACTCGAGAGAAAGCTAAAAGCTTAACTGTTTTCATAATTCAAAGTTGGGTGCCTTTGAGAGGCTACAAGCCTAGCTATTTATACTACTAAAGTCCTAAACCTCCTAGGACTCTCAAGATTGGCGTGCAAGCCATCTTCTCCTACTAGGACTCTATTACTTGGCATGCAAGCCAAGGACTCCTAATACTAGACGCCATCTACTCCATCTCCTCCTTCGATTAGGACTCCTTATCCTAAGAGGAGTTGGTTACAAGAGATAATAATCCTTTTAGGACTTGGCTTTCCTAATCCAAGATGGATTAGTTACAAAATAAGCCAACCTTATATAGGACTACATAGCTTGGTGCCTAGTCTAGCACACCACACGCCTATCACACACACACACACACATTTCTAGATCATTCTAGAACATTCTACGCTATTCTAGATTAATCTAGACTCCTACGACTTGGTGTCCAAGTTTATATATATTACTTGGCACCTCACACAACTGGAAATGTAAATAAAACCCTAGAAATGTAAAGAAATACATCAAAAGGCCAAAAATGTGAACTTCATCTTGAAACGGTCAGAAATGTGAAGTTCATCTCAAAATGATCAGAAATGTGAACTTCATCTTGAAATGGTCAGAAATGTGAAATTCATCTCAAAATGATCAGAAATGTGAACTTCATCTTGAAATGGTCAGAAATGTGAAATTCATCTCAAAATGATCAGAAATGTGAACTTCATTTTGAAATGGTCCAAACTGTGAAGTTCAACTTGGGATTTGTACTTGGGCCTTTAGTTGTGGACTTGGAGGACATGGGATTCCCATCATCCTCTATGAATCTTGGGTCTCCGAAGGTGATCCCAAGGGTATGTGAGCCTCCATTTCCTTCCATGAACCTATGGTCCCCAAAGGTGAGACCTAGGTTAAGTAGTTCCCCTTCATGGGCTTCTTCTGATGTTTTTGGCGTCGGCTAAAATACATCACATAGAACGTGTCTTTGATCTCAAGGACATTCATGATGATAAGAAGGTCAAGTATGTAGCCTTGAAGATGAAGAAGCAAGCCTCAATCTGGTGGACCAACCTCCAAAAGAAAAGAAAGGCCTTAGGGAAAGATAAGGTGCGTACATGGGAGAAGATGAAGAAGAAGCTTCAATCCAAGTTTCTTCCAGCAAGTTATCTCAAGGATAACTATTTCAAGCTTCAACATTTGGTGCTAAGGAAGAGTGAAAGAAAGAAGGTGACCAGCAAACCTCAACCACGTTCATGCCCATTTCCTAAACCACCTCACATCCCACAAAAACAGCCCTTCCCATCCCAATACCCACCTATGAAATGCCGACAAAACGCCCAGCCTCACACCCCTCAAAAGCCTATCCCTATGCCTAAACCCAAAGCATATTACCCAAGGAAGTGCTTTAGGTGCCAAGGACTAGGACACTCTTCGTCCGAATGTCCCAGCAAACGTGTGATTCCACTTGTTGAATACCAAACTACCTTGTTTGTTGCACCAGAGCAAGAAGAGGAAGAGGAGTGTGTAAATGAACTGTTGGAGGATCCCGTCTATGATGAGGAAATAGAGGACATTGATGAAGGAGAGATGCCTGTTAGCTCTTTTATGCATGAAGGCCTAGAGCAAAGGGAGGGCGTCTTTCATTTGAGATGTGCTATCAATGATAAGGACTTTTCCTTGATCATTGATGAAGGGAGTCGTACTAATGCTGCATCCCAACTCATGGTTGATAAATTGGAGTTCCCCACCAGCCCTCATCCATCCCCGTACACCATTCAAAGGCTCAAGCAGAGCAAGGACATTCAAGTGAATAGTCCATGTGTGGTGAATCTCTCAATAGGTACAACATATCATGATTCTTTTTGGTATGATGTTTTACCTCTGGATGTTTGTTATATTTTCTATGACAGGCCTTGGTGGTGTGAAAGAGTCGTGAACCATGATGGGAGAGCCAATGACTATTTTCCCAGCCACAAAAGAAATGTCCTCACCCATTTGAAACCATCCCATTTTGTTATACCCAAGGAGAGTTTGGAGTGTGAACCCAACCTGGTTACCTTATTGATAGCTGAACATCACGAGTTTAGCAATCATAAGGACCTTACCCTTATAGACCAAAACACAAACCCAATCTCCTCAAATAGCCACCCCCTCCTTACCCCTCTTTTGGAACACTATTCTTATGTGTTTCCAGAAGATATACCCCCTGGTTTACCTCCTAAA
This sequence comes from Portulaca oleracea, assembly GCA_029582165.1. Lineage (NCBI taxonomy): Eukaryota > Viridiplantae > Streptophyta > Magnoliopsida > Caryophyllales > Portulacaceae > Portulaca > Portulaca oleracea. Next base: position 26,495,249 of record CM055874.1, read on the forward strand.
GATGAGTTCCATCAAGTACGAAAGAAGGTAGCCAAGTTTAATTCAAATAATTTGGCTAAAAAAAGAAAGAAGAAGATGGTTTATCTGCCGGGTGATCTTGTTTGGATTCATCTAAAGAAGGACAACTTTATATCCAAGAGGAAAGGGAAGTTGGTTCCAAGAGACGAAGGTCCTTTTGAGGTCCTTGAGAAGGTAGGCGACAGTGCTTACAAGTTGGATCTTTCGGATGAACATGGTGGGAGTGCAACCTTCCATTTAGTTGATTTGAGGCCATACCATTCTGAGGTAGAAGACCTTCCAAGTTTGAGGACAAACTTTTCTCAACTTGGGGGGTATGATGGAGATCAACCAACACCTCCTCACTTGGTGCAAGAATGCAATGAGGTCATCCATGAATCCAAGACGGGCCTTGGCAATATGGGAGGCCACTCACCCTACGTGAAGCCCTCTCTACCATTCTCAATACCTCGGGATTGAGACCTCTCCTCCATTTTGTGCCAGGGAGGCTTTTGTAGCATGATTTCCAAGCTTCCCAGATCGCCCAAGAACAAGTCAGCTGAAGGGCATTTGCATTCTGCACAGCTATTTGAAATCTGGGTATGTGTAGAGGACGTTTACTTGGAGACGGCTGTTTCTGAAGTGTGATGATGAGGTTAATCTTGTTCTTTAGATTTAGTGCTTCTTGTTCCCTCATCTATGGACGTCACATAGTCCAGCCATGAAGACAAGAAGAACACAAATAGATAGAATGTCATTCATCCAGAATGATGCCTATTCTGTTTGTGTCATTATCTCAAAGTTTAGAGTTCTTCTCCATTTTGCCCTTGGAGACTTTGGTAGAGGGTTCAAAGAGCTTTCCATAATGTCCAAGTTTGCAAGGTTTGGAGGTCATTTGAATCCTACACACCGTTTATACGGGCGTGCGATAAGGACCTTTATCTGCGGCCTGTTTGAAATTTTGGTGTTCTTTCAAAGGGTATTTTGGTCTTTTTGCTTGGTATTCGGTTTTCTCATATTAAGGGATGACCAAGGAAGACTCCAACTGATTTGGAACAAACTTTTGTAGCATGATTTCCAAGCTTCCCGGATCGCTTGAAACAAGTCGGTGAAGGGCATTTGCATTCTACGGCTATTTGAAATCTAGGTATGTGTAGGGCGTTTACTTGGAGACGGCTGTTTCTGAAGTGTGATGATGAGGTTAATCTTGTTCTTTTGATTTAGTGTTTGTTGTTCCCTCATCTTTGGACGTCACATAGTCTAGCCATGAAGTCAAGAAGAACACAAATAGATAGAATGTCATTCATCCAGAATGATGCCTATTCTGTTTGTGTCATTATCTCAAAGTTTAGACTTCTTCTCTATTTTGCCCTTGGAGACTTTGGTAGAGGGTTCAAAGAGCATTCCATAATGTCCAAGTTTGCAAGGTTTGGAGGTCATTTGAATCCTACACAGCCGTTTTATGCAGCGTGCGATAAGGACCTTTATCTGCGGCCTGTTTGAAATTTTGGTGTTCTTTCAAAGGGTATTTTGGTCTTTTTGCTTGGTATTCGGGTTTCTCATATTAAGGGATGACCAAGGAAGACTCCAACTGATTTGGAACAAACTTTTGTAGCATGATTTCCAAGCTTCCCAGATCGCCCAAGAACAAGTAGCTGAAGGGCATTTGCATTCTGCACAGCTATTTGAAATCTGGGTATGTGTAGAGGACGTTTACTTGGAGACGGCTGTTTCTGAAGTGTGATGATGAGGTTAATCTTGTTCTTTTGATTTAGTGCTTGTTGTTCCCTCATCTTTGGACGTCAAATATTCCAGCCATGAAGTCAAGAAGAGCACAAATAGATAGAATGTCATTCATCCAGAATGATGCCTATTCTGTTTGTGTCATTATCTCAAAGTTTAGAGTTCTTCTCCATTTTGCCCTTGGAGACTTTGGTAGAGGGTTCAAAGAGCTTTCCATAATGTCCAAGTTTGCAAGGTTTGGAGGTCATTTGAATCCTACACAGCCGTTTGCTTCTGGACGTGCGATAAGGACCTTTATCTACGGCCTGTTTGAAATTTTGGTGTTCTTTCAAAGGGTATTTTGGTCTTTTTGCTTGGTATTCGGTTTTCTCATATTAAGGGATGACCAAGGAAGACTCCAACTGATTTGGAACAAACTTTTGTAGCATGATTTCCAAGCTTCCCAGATCGCCCAAGAACAAGTCAGCTGAAGGGCATTTGCATTCTGCACAGCTATTTGAAATCTGGGTATGTGTAGAGGACGTTTACTTGGAGCGGTGTTTTCAAGTGTGATGATGAGGTTAATCTTGTTCTTTTGATTTAGTGCTTGTTGTTCCCTCATCTTTGGACGTCACATAGTCCAGCCATGAAGACAAGAAGAACACAAATAGATAGAATGTCATTCATCCAGAATGATGCCTATTCTGTTTGTGTCATTATCTCAAAGTTTAGAGTTCTTCTCCATTTTGCCCTTGGAGACTTTGGTAGAGGGTTCAAAGAGCTTTCCATAATGTCCAAGTTTGCAAGGTTTGGAGGTCATTTGAATCCTACACGGCCGTTTATACGGGCGTGCGATAAGGACCTTTATCTGCGGCCTGTTTGAAATTTTGGTGTTCTTTCAAAGGGTATTTTGGTCTTTTTGCTTGGTATTCGGTTTTCTCATATTAAGGGATGACCAAGGAAGACTCCAACTGATTTGGAACAAACTTTTGTAGCATGATTTCCAAGCTTCCCAGATCGCCCAAGAACAAGTCAGCTGAAGGGCATTTGCATTCTACACAGCTATTTGAAATCTAGGTATGTGTAGAGGACGTTTACTTGGAGACGGCTGTTTCTGAAGTGTGATGATGAGGTTAATCTTGTTCTTTAGATTTAGTGCTTGTTGTTCCCTCATCTATGGACGTCACATAGTCCAGCCATGAAGACAAGAAGAACACAAATAGATAGAATGTCATTCATCCAGAATGATGCCTATTCTGTTTGTGTCATTATCTCAAAGTTTAGAGTTCTTCTCCATTTTGCCCTTGGAGACTTTGGTAGAGGGTTCAAAGAGCTTTCCATAATGTCCAAGTTTGCAAGGTTTGGAGGTCATTTGAATCCTACACAGCCGTTTGCTTCTGGACGTGCGATAAGGACCTTTATCTGCGGCCTGTTTGAAATTTTGGTGTTCTTTCAAAGGGTATTTTGGTCTTTTTGCTTGGTATTCGGTTTTCTCATATTAAGGGATGACCAAGGAAGACTCCAACTGATTTGGAACAAACTTTTGTAGCATGATTTCCAAGCTTCCCAGATCGCGAAACAAGTCAGCTGAAGGGCATTTGCATTCTACACAGCTATTTGAAATCTAGGTATGTGTAGAGGACGTTTACTTGGAGACGGCTGTTTCTGAAGTGTGATGATGAGGTTAATCTTGTTCTTTTGATTTAGTGTTTGTTGTTCCCTCATCTTTGGACGTCACATAGTCCAGCCATGAAGTCAAGAAGAACACAAATAGATAGAATGTCATTCATCCAGAATGATGCCTATTCTGTTTGTGTCATTATCTCAAAGTTTAGAGTTCTTCTCCATTTTGCCCTTGGAGACTTTGGTAGAGGGTTCAAAGAGCTTTCCATAATGTCCAAGTTTGCAAGGTTTGGAGGTCATTTGAATCCTACATGACCGTTTGCTTCTGGACGTGCGATAAGGACCTTTATCTGCGGCCTGTTTGAAATTTTGGTGTTCTTTCAAAGGGTATTTTGGTCTTTTTGCTTGGTATTCGGGTTTCTCATATTAAGGGATGACCAAGGAAGACTCCAACTGATTTGGAACAAACTTTTGTAGCATGATTTCCAAGCTTCCCAGATCGCCCAAGAACAAGTAGCTGAAGGGCATTTGCATTCTGCACAGTTATTTGAAATCTGGGTATGTGTAGAGGACGTTTACTTGGAGGCAATTTGTTTTCGAAGTGTGATGATGAGGTTAATCTTGTTCTTTTGATTTAGTGCTTGTTGTTCCCTCATCTTTGGACGTCACATAGTCCAGCCATGAAGTCAAGAAGAGCACAAATAGATAGAATGTCATTCATCCAGAATGATGCCTATTCTGTTTGTGTCATTATCTCAAAGTTTAGAGTTCTTCTCCATTTTGCCCTTGGAGACTTTGGTAGAGGGTTCAAAGAGCTTTCCATAATGTCCAAGTTTGCAAGGTTTGGAGGTCATTTGAATCCTACACCGTTTATGCGGGCGTGCGATAAGGACCTTTATCTGCGGCTGTTTGAAATTTTGGTGTTCTTTCAAAGGGTATTTTGGTCTTTTGCTTGGTATTCGGTTTTCTCATATTAAGGGATGACCAAGGAAGACTCAACTGATTTGGAACAAACTTTTGTAGCATGATTTCCAAGCTTCCCGGATCGCCTAAGAACAAGTCGGTGAAGGGCATTTGCATTCTACGGCTATTTGAAATCTAGGTATGTGTAGGGCGTTTACTTGGAGGCAATGTTTTCGAAGTGTGATGATGAGGTTAATCTTGTTCTTTTGATTTAGTGTTTGTTGTTCCCTCATCTTTGGACGTCACATAGTCGACCATGAAGTCAAGAAGAACACAAATAGATAGAATGTCATTCATCCGAATGATGCCTATTCTGTTTGTGTCATTATCTCAAAGTTTAGACTTCTTCTCTATTTTGCCCTTGGAGACTTTGGTAGAGGTTCAAAGAGCTTTCCATACTGTCCAAGTTTGCAAGGTTTGGAGGTCATTTGAATCCTACATGCCGTTTGCTTCGGGCGTGCGATAAGGACCTTTATCTGCGGCCTGTTTGAAATTTTGGTGTTCTTTCAAAGGGTATTTTGGTCTTTTTGCTTGGTATTCGGGTTTCTCATATTAAGGGATGACCAAGGAAGACTCCAACTGATTTGGAACAAACTTTTGTAGCATGATTTCCAAGCTTCCCAGATCGCCAAGAACAAGTAGCTAAAGGGCATTTGCATTCTGTGACTATTTGAAATCTGGGTATGTGTAGAGGGCGTTTACTTGGAGGCGGTTTTACGAAGTGTGATGATGAGGTTAATCTTGTTCTTTTGATTTAGTGCTTGTTGTTCCCTCATCTTTGGACGTCACATAGTCCAGCCATGAAGTCAAGAAGAGCACAAATAGATAGAATGTCATTCATCCAGAATGATGCCTACATTTGTGTCATTATCTCAAAGTTTAGACTTCTTCTCCATTTTGCCCTTGGAGACTTTGGTAGAGGTTCAAAGAGCTTTCCATAATGTCCAAGTTTGCAAGGTTTGGAGGTCATTTGAATCCTACATACCGTTTATGCGGGCGTGCGATAAGGACCTTTATCTGCGGCCTGTTTGAAATTTTGGTGTTCTTTCAAAGGGTATTTTGGTCTTTTTGCTTGGTATTCGGTTTTCTCATATTAAGGGATGACCAAGGAAGACTCCAACTGATTTGGAACAAACTTTTGTAGCATGATTTCCAAGCTTCCCAGATCGCCCAAGAACAAGTCAGCTGAAGGGCATTTGCATTCTACACAGCTATTTGAAATCTAGGTATGTGTAGAGGACGTTTACTTGGAGGCAATTTGTTTTCTGAAGTGTGATGATGAGGTTAATCTTGTTCTTTTGATTTAGTGTTTGTTGTTCCCTCATCTTTGGACGTCACATAGTCCAGCCATGAAGTCAAGAAGAACACAAATAGATAGAATGTCATTCATCCAGAATGATGCCTATTCTGTTTGTGTCATTATCTCAAAGTTTAGACTTCTTCTCTATTTTGCCCTTGGAGACTTTGGTAGAGGGTTCAAAGAGCTTTCCATAATGTCCAAGTTTGCAAGGTTTGGAGGTCATTTGAATCCTACACAGCCGTTTGCTTCTGGACGTGCGATAAGGACCTTTATCTGCGGCCTGTTTGAAATTTTGGTGTTCTTTCAAAGGGTATTTTGGTCTTTTTGCTTGGTATTCGGGTTTCTCATATTAAGGGATGACCAAGGAAGACTCCAACTGATTTGGAACAAACTTTTGTAGCATGATTTCCAAGCTTCCCAGATCGCCCAAGAACAAGTAGCTGAAGGGCATTTGCATTCTGCACAGCTATTTGAAATCTGGGTATGTGTAGAGGACGTTTACTTGGAGACGGCTGTTTCTGAAGTGTGATGATGAGGTTAATCTTGTTCTTTTGATTTAGTGCTTGTTGTTCCCTCATCTTTGGACGTCACATAGTCCAGCCATGAAGTCAAGAAGAGCACAAATAGATAGAATGTCATTCATCCAGAATGATGCCTATTCTGTTTGTGTCATTATCTCAAAGTTTAGACTTCTTCTCCATTTTGCCCTTGGAGACTTTGGTAGAGGGTTCAAAGAGCTTTCCATAATGTCCAAGTTTGCAAGGTTTGGAGGTCATTTGAATCCTACACAGCCGTTTGCTTCTGGACGTGCGATAAGGACCTTTATCTGCGGCCTGTTTGAAATTTTGGTGTTCTTTCAAAGGGTATTTTGGTCTTTTTGCTTGGTATTCGGTTTTCTCATATTAAGGGATGACCAAGGAAGACTCCAACTGATTTGGAACAAACTTTTGTAGCATGATTTCCAAGCTTCCCAGATCGCCCAAGAACAAGTCAGCTGAAGGGCATTTGCATTCTGCACAGCTATTTGAAATCTGGGTATGTGTAGAGGACGTTTACTTGGAGACGGCTGTTTCTGAAGTGTGATGATGAGGTTAATCTTGTTCTTTTGATTTAGTGCTTGTTGTTCCCTCATCTTTGGACGTCACATAGTCCAGCCATGAAGACAAGAAGAACACAAATAGATAGAATGTCATTCATCCAGAATGATGCCTATTCTGTTTGTGTCATTATCTCAAAGTTTAGAGTTCTTCTCCATTTTGCCCTTGGAGACTTTGGTAGAGGGTTCAAAGAGCTTTCCATAATGTCCAAGTTTGCAAGGTTTGGAGGTCATTTGAATCCTACACACCGCTTGTTTATGGGCGTGCGATAAGGACCTTTATCTGCGGCCTGTTTGAAATTTTGGTGTTCTTTCAAAGGGTATTTTGGTCTTTTTGCTTGGTATTCGGGTTTCTCATATTAAGGGATGACCAAGGAAGACTCCAACTGATTTGGAACAAACTTTTGTAGCATGATTTCCAAGCTTCCCAGATCGCCCGAAAGAACAAGTCGGTGAAGGGCATTTGCATTCTACACTATTTGAAATCTAGGTATGTGTAGAGGGCGTTTACTTGGAGGCAATTTGTTTACGAAGTGTGATGATGAGGTTAATCTTGTTCTTTAGATTTAGTGCTTGTTGTTCCCTCATCTATGGACGTCACATAGTCCGACCATGAAGACAAGAAGAACACAAATAGATAGAATGTCATTCATCCAGAATGATGCCTATTCTGTTTGTGTCATTATCTCAAAGTTTAGAGTTCTTCTCCATTTTGCCCTTGGAGACTTTGGTAGAGGGTTCAAAGAGCTTTCCATAATGTCCAAGTTTGCAAGGTTTGGAGGTCATTTGAATCCTACACAGCCGTTTGCTTACGGACGTGCGATAAGGACCTTTATCTGCGGCTGTTTGAAATTTTGGTGTTCTTTCAAAGGGTATTTTGGTCTTTTGCTTGGTATTCGGTTTTCTCATATTAAGGGATGACCAAGGAAGACTCAACTGATTTGGAACAAACTTTTGTAGCATGATTTCCAAGCTTCCCGGATCGAAGCAAGTCGGTGAAGGGCATTTGCATTCTGTGACTATTTGAAATCAGGTATGTGTAGAGGACGTTTACTTGGAGGCATTTGTTTACGAAGTGTGATGATGAGGTTAATCTTGTTCTTTTGATTTAGTGTTTGTTGTTCCCTCATCTTTGGACGTCACATAGTCGACCATGAAGTCAAGAAGAACACATATAGATAGAATGTCATTCATCCAGAATGATGCCTATTCTGTTTGTGTCATTATCTCAAAGTTTAGACTTCTTCTCCATTTTGCCCTTGGAGACTTTGGTAGAGGTTCAAAGAGCTTTCCATAATGTCCAAGTTTGCAAGGTTTGGAGGTCATTTGAATCCTACAGCCGTTTATGGACGTGCGATAAGGACCTTTATCTGCGGCCTGTTTGAAATTTTGGTGTTCTTTCAAAGGGTATTTTGGTCTTTTTGCTTGGTATTCGGGTTTCTCATATTAAGGGATGACCAAGGAAGACTCCAACTGATTTGGAACAAACTTTTGTAGCATGATTTCCAAGCTTCCCAGATCGCCCAAGAACAAGTAGCTGAAGGGCATTTGCATTCTGCACAGTTATTTGAAATCTGGGTATGTGTAGAGGACGTTTACTTGGAGACGGCTGTTTCTGAAGTGTGATGATGAGGTTAATCTTGTTCTTTTGATTTAGTGCTTGTTGTTCCCTCATCTTTGGACGTCACATAGTCCGACCATGAAGTCAAGAAGAGCAATAGATAGAATGTCATTCATCCGAGAATGATGCCTATTACATTTGTGTCATTATCTCAAAGTTTAGAGTTCTTCTCCATTTTGCCCTTGGAGACTTTGGTAGAGGGTTCAAAGAGCTTTCCATAATGTCCAAGTTTGCAAGGTTTGGAGGTCATTTGAATCCTACACAGCCGTTTGCTTCTGGACGTGCGATAAGGACCTTTATCTGCGGCCTGTTTGAAATTTTGGTGTTCTTTCAAAGGGTATTTTGGTCTTTTTGCTTGGTATTCGGTTTTCTCATATTAAGGGATGACCAAGGAAGACTCCAACTGATTTGGAACAAACTTTTGTAGCATGATTTCCAAGCTTCCCAGATCGCCCAAGAACAAGTCAGCTGAAGGGCATTTGCATTCTACACAGCTATTTGAAATCTAGGTATGTGTAGAGGACGTTTACTTGGAGACGGCTGTTTCTGAAGTGTGATGATGAGGTTAATCTTGTTCTTTTGATTTAGTGTTTGTTGTTCCCTCATCTTTGGACGTCACATAGTCCAGCCATGAAGTCAAGAAGAACACAAATAGATAGAATGTCATTCATCCAGAATGATGCCTATTCTGTTTGTGTCATTATCTCAAAGTTTAGACTTCTTCTCTATTTTGCCCTTGGAGACTTTGGTAGAGGGTTCAAAGAGCTTTCCATAATGTCCAAGTTTGCAAGGTTTGGAGGTCATTTGAATCCTACACAGCCGTTTGCTTCTGGACGTGCGATAAGGACCTTTATCTGCGGCCTGTTTGAAATTTTGGTGTTCTTTCAAAGGGTATTTTGGTCTTTTTGCTTGGTATTCGGGTTTCTCATATTAAGGGATGACCAAGGAAGACTCCAACTGATTTGGAACAAACTTTTGTAGCATGATTTCCAAGCTTCCCAGATCGCCCAAGAACAAGTAGCTAAAGGGCATTTGCATTCTGCACAGCTATTTGAAATCTGGGTATGTGTAGAGGACGTTTACTTGGAGACGGCTGTTTCTGAAGTGTGATGATGAGGTTAATCTTGTTCTTTTGATTTAGTGCTTGTTGTTCCCTCATCTTTGGACGTCACATAGTCCGACCATGAAGTCAAGAAGAGCACAAATAGATAGAATGTCATTCATCCAGAATGATGCCTATTCTGTTTGTGTCATTATCTCAAAGTTTAGACTTCTTCTCCATTTTGCCCTTGGAGACTTTGGTAGAGGGTTCAAAGAGCTTTCCATAATGTCCAAGTTTGCAAGGTTTGGAGGTCATTTGAATCCTACACAGCCGTTTATGCGGGCGTGCGATAAGGACCTTTATCTGCGGCCTGTTTGAAATTTTGGTGTTCTTTCAAAGGGTATTTTGGTCTTTTTGCTTGGTATTCGGTTTTCTCATATTAAGGGATGACCAAGGAAGACTCCAACTGATTTGGAACAAACTTTTGTAGCATGATTTCCAAGCTTCCCGGATCAAGAACAAGTCGGTGAAGGGCATTTGCATTCTCATGACTATTTGAAATCTAGGTATGTGTAGAGGGCGTTTACTTGGAGGCTGTTTACGAAGTGTGATGATGAGGTTAATCTTGTTCTTTTGATTTAGTGTTTGTTGTTCCCTCATCTTTGGACGTCACATAGTCCAGCCATGAAGTCAAGAAGAACACAAATAGATAGAATGTCATTCATCCAGAATGATGCCTATTCTGTTGTGTCATTATCTCAAAGTTTAGACTTCTTCTCTATTTTGCCCTTGGAGACTTTGGTAGAGGTTCAAAGAGCTTTCCATAATGTCCAAGTTTGCAAGGTTTGGAGGTCATTTGAATCCTACACAGCCGTTTGCTTCTGGACGTGCGATAAGGACCTTTATCTGCGGCCTGTTTGAAATTTTGGTGTTCTTTCAAAGGGTATTTTGGTCTTTTTGCTTGGTATTCGGGTTTCTCATATTAAGGGATGACTAAGGAAGACTCAAATGATTTGGAACAAACTTTTGTAGCATGATTTCCAAGCTTCCCGGATCGCTTAAGAACAAGTAGTGAAGGGCATTTGCATTCTGCATGACTATTTGAAATCGGTATGTGTAGAGGACGTTTACTTGGAGGCAACTGTTTCAAGTGTGATGATGAGGTTAATCTTGTTCTTTTGATTTAGTGCTTGTTGTTCCCTCATCTTTGGACGTCACATAGTCCGACCATGAAGTCAAGAAGAGCACAAATAGATAGAATGTCATTCATCGTAATGATGCCTATTCTGCTTGTGTCATTATCTCAAAGTTTAGACTTCTTCTCCATTTTGCCCTTGGAGACTTTGGTAGAGGGTTCAAAGAGCTTTCCATAATGTCCAAGTTTGCAAGGTTTGGAGGTCATTTGAATCCTACACACCGTTTGCTTGGACGTGCGATAAGGACCTTTATCTGCGGCTGTTTGAAATTTTCGTGTTCTTTCAAAGGGTATTTTGGTCTTTTGCTTGGTATTCGGGTTTCTCATATTAAGGGATGACTAAGGAAGACTCCAAATGATTTGGAACAAACTTTTGTAGCATGATTTCCAAGCTTCCCGGATCCTTGAAACAAGTTAGTGAAGGGCATTTGCATTCTGCTGCTATTTGAAATCTAGGTATGTGTAGAGGGCGTTTACTTGAGACGGCTGTTTACAAGTGTGATGATGAGGTTAATCTTGTTCTTTTGATTTAGTGTTTGTTGTTCCTCATCTTTGGACGTCACATAGTCCAATGAAGTCAAGAAGAACACAAATAGATAGAATGTCATTCATCCAGAATGATGCCTATTCTGTTTATGTCATTATCTCAAAGTTTAGACTTCTTCTCCATTTTGCCCTTGGAGACTTTGGTAGAGGGTTCAAAGAGCTTTCCATAATGTCCAAGTTTGCAAGGTTTGGAGGTCATTTGAATCCTACACAGCCGTTTGCTTCTGGACGTGCGATAAGGACCTTTATCTGCGGCCTGTTTGAAATTTTGGTGTTCTTTCAAAGGGTATTTTGGTCTTTTTGCTTGGTATTCGGGTTTCTCATATTAAGGGATGACCAAGGAAGACTCCAACTGATTTGGAACAAACTTTTGTAGCATGATTTCCAAGCTTCCCAGATCGCCCAAGAACAAGTAGCTGAAGGGCATTTGCATTCTGCACAGTTATTTGAAATCTGGGTATGTGTAGAGGACGTTTACTTGGAGACGGCTGTTTCTGAAGTGTGATGATGAGGTTAATCTTGTTCTTTTGATTTAGTGCTTGTTGTTCCCTCATCTTTGGACGTCACATAGTCCAGCCATGAAGTCAAGAAGAGCACAAATAGATAGAATGTCATTCATCCAGAATGATGCCTATTCTGTTTGTGTCATTATCTCAAAGTTTAGACTTCTTCTCCATTTTGCCCTTGGAGACTTTGGTAGAGGGTTCAAAGAGCTTTCCATAATGTCCAAGTTTGCAAGGTTTGGAGGTCATTTGAATCCTACACAGCCGTTTGCTTCTGGACGTGCGATAAGGACCTTTATCTGCGGCCTGTTTGAAATTTTGGTGTTCTTTCAAAGGGTATTTTGGTCTTTTTGCTTGGTATTCGGGTTTCTCATATTAAGGGATGACTAAGGAAGACTCCAACTGATTTGGAACAAACTTTTGTAGCATGATTTCCATGCTTCCCAGATCGCCCAAGAACAAGTTAGCTGAAGGGCATTTGCATTCTGCACAGCTATTTGAAATCTGGGTATGTGTAGAGGACGTTTACTTGGAGACGGCTGTTTCTGAAGTGTGATGATGAGGTTAATCTTGTTCTTTTGATTTAGTGCTTGTTGTTCCCTCATCTTTGGACGTCACATAGTCCAGCCATGAAGTCAAGAAGAACACAAATAGATAGAATGTCATTCATCCAGAATGATGCCTATTCTGTTTGTGTCATTATCTCAAAGTTTAGACTTCTTCTCCATTTTGCCCTTGGAGACTTTGGTAGAGGGTTCAAAGAGCTTTCCATAATGTCCAAGTTTGCAAGGTTTGGAGGTCATTTGAATCCTACACAGCCGTTTGCTTCTGGACGTGCGATAAGGACCTTTATCTGCGGCCTGTTTGAAATTTTGGTGTTCTTTCAAAGGGTATTTTGGTCTTTTTGCTAGGTAATCGGTTTTCTCATATTAAGGGATGACCAAGGAAGACTCCAACTGATTTGGAACAAACTTTTGTAGCATGATTTCCAAGCTTCCCAGATCGCCCAAGAACAAGTAGCTGAAGGGCATTTGCATTCTGCACAGTTATTTGAAATCTGGGTATGTGTAGAGGACGTTTACTTGGAGACGGCTGTTTCTGAAGTGTGATGATGAGGTTAATCTTGTTCTTTTGATTTAGTGCTTGTTGTTCCCTCATCTTTGGACGTCACATAGTCCAGCCATGAAGTCAAGAAGAGCACAAATAGATAGAATGTCATTCATCCAGAATGATGCCTATTACATTTGTGTCATTATCTCAAAGTTTAGACTTCTTCTCCATTTTGCCCTTGGAGACTTTGGTAGAGGGTTCAAAGAGCTTTCCATAATGTCCAAGTTTGCAAGGTTTGGAGGTCATTTGAATCCTACACAGCCGTTTGCTTCTAGACGTGCGATAAGGACCTTTATCTGCGGCCTGTTTGAAATTTTGGTGTTCTTTCAAAGGGTATTTTGGTCTTTTTGCTTGGTATTCGGGTTTCTCATATTAAGGGATGACTAAGGAAGACTCCAACTGATTTGGAACAAACTTTTGTAGCATGATTTCCATGCTTCCCAGATCGCCCAAGAACAAGTTAGCTGAAGGGCATTTGCATTCTGCACAGCTATTTGAAATCTGGGTATGTGTAGAGGACGTTTACTTGGAGACGGCTGTTTCTGAAGTGTGATGATGAGGTTAATCTTGTTCTTTTGATTTAGTGCTTGTTGTTCCCTCATCTTTGGACGTCACATAGTCCAGCCATGAAGTCAAGAAGAACACAAATAGATAGAATGTCATTCATCCAGAATGATGCCTATTCTGTTTGTGTCATTATCTCAAAGTTTAGACTTCTTCTCCATTTTGCCCTTGGAGACTTTGGTAGAGGGTTCAAAGAGCTTTCCATAATGTCCAAGTTTGCAAGGTTTGGAGGTCATTTGAATCCTACACAGCCGTTTGCTTCTGGACGTGCGATAAGGACCTTTATCTGCGGCCTGTTTGAAATTTTGGTGTTCTTTCAAAGGGTATTTTGGTCTTTTTGCTTGGTATTCGGTTTTCTCATATTAAGGGATGACCAAGGAAGACTCCAACTGATTTGGAACAAACTTTTGTAGCATGATTTCCAAGCTTCCCAGATCGCCCAAGAACAAGTCAGCTGAAGGGCATTTGCATTCTACACAGCTATTTGAAATCTAGGTATGTGTAGAGGACGTTTACTTGGAGACGGCTGTTTCTGAAGTGTGATGATGAGGTTAATCTTGTTCTTTTGATTTAGTGTTTGTTGTTCCCTCATCTTTGGACGTCACATAGTCCAGCCATGAAGTCAAGAAGAACACAAATAGATAGAATGTCATTCATCCAGAATGATGCCTATTCTGTTTGTGTCATTATCTCAAAGTTTAGACTTCTCTATTTTGCCCTTGGAGACTTTGGTAGAGGGTTCAAAGAGCTTTCCATAATGTCCAAGTTTGCAAGGTTTGGAGGTCATTTGAATCCTACACAGCCGTTTGCTTCTGGACGTGCGATAAGGACCTTTATCTGCGGCCTGTTTGAAATTTTGGTGTTCTTTCAAAGGGTATTTTGGTCTTTTTGCTTGGTATTCGGGTTTCTCATATTAAGGGATGACCAAGGAAGACTCCAACTGATTTGGAACAAACTTTTGTAGCATGATTTCCAAGCTTCCCAGATCGCCCAAGAACAAGTAGCTGAAGGGCATTTGCATTCTGCACAGTTATTTGAAATCTGGTTATGTGTAGAGGACGTTTACTTGGAGACGGCTGTTTCTGAAGTGTGATGATGAGGTTAATCTTGTTCTTTTGATTTAGTGCTTGTTGTTCCCTCATCTTTGGACGTCACATAGTCGACCATGAAGTCAAGAAGAGCACAAATAGATAGAATGTCATTCATCGAATGATGCCTATTCTGTTTGTGTCATTATCTCAAAGTTTAGACTTCTTCTCCATTTTGCCCTTGGAGACTTTGGTAGAGGTTCAAAGAGCTTTCCATAATGTCCAAGTTTGCAAGGTTTGGAGGTCATTTGAATCCTACACTGTAGTTTGCTTCTAGGCGTGCGATAAGGACCTTTATCTGCGGCCTGTTTGAAATTTTGGTGTTCTTTCAAAGGGTATTTTGGTCTTTTTGCTTGGTATTCGGGTTTCTCATATTAAGGGATGACTAAGGAAGACTCCAACTGATTTGGAACAAACTTTTGTAGCATGATTTCCATGCTTCCCAGATCGCCCAAGAACAAGTTAGCTGAAGGGCATTTGCATTACTATGACTATTTGAAATCAGGTATGTGTGAGGGCGTTTACTTGGAGACGGCTGTTTCTGAAGTGTGATGATGAGGTTAATCTTGTTCTTTTGATTTAGTGTTTGTTGTTCCCTCATCTTTGGACGTCACATAGTCCAGCCATGAAGTCAAGAAGAACACAAATAGATAGAATGTCATTCATCCTGAATGATGCCTATTCTGTTGTGTCATTATCTCAAAGTTTAGAGTTCTTCTCCATTTTGCCCTTGGAGACTTTGGTAGAGGGTTCAAAGAGCTTTCCATAATGTCCAAGTTTGCAAGGTTTGGAGGTCATTTGAATCCTACACAGCCGTTTGCTTCTGGACGTGCGATAAGGACCTTTATCTGCGGCCTGTTTGAAATTTTGGTGTTCTTTCAAAGGGTATTTTGGTCTTTTTGCTAGGTAATCGGTTTTCTCATATTAAGGGATGACCAAGGAAGACTCCAACTGATTTGGAACAAACTTTTGTAGCATGATTTCCAAGCTTCCCAGATCGCCCAAGAACAAGTAGCTGAAGGGCATTTGCATTCTGCACAGTTATTTGAAATCTGGGTATGTGTAGAGGACGTTTACTTGGAGACGGCTGTTTCTGAAGTGTGATGATGAGGTTAATCTTGTTCTTTTGATTTAGTGCTTGTTGTTCCCTCATCTTTGGACGTCACATAGTCCAGCCATGAAGTCAAGAAGAGCACAAATAGATAGAATGTCATTCATCCAGAATGATGCCTATTCTGTTTGTGTCATTATCTCAAAGTTTAGACTTCTTCTCCATTTTGCCCTTGGAGACTTTGGTAGAGGGTTCAAAGAGCTTTCCATAATGTCCAAGTTTGCAAGGTTTGGAGGTCATTTGAATCCTACACAGCCGTTTGCTTCTAGACGTGCGATAAGGACCTTTATCTGCGGCCTGTTTGAAATTTTGGTGTTCTTTCAAAGGGTATTTTGGTCTTTTTGCTTGGTATTCGGGTTTCTCATATTAAGGGATGACTAAGGAAGACTCCAACTGATTTGGAACAAACTTTTGTAGCATGATTTCCATGCTTCCCAGATCGCCCAAGAACAAGTTAGCTGAAGGGCATTTGCATTCTGACTATTTGAAATCAGGTATGTGTAGAGGGCGTTTACTTGGAGGCTATTTGTTTTACGAAGTGTGATGATGAGGTTAATCTTGTTCTTTTGATTTAGTGCTTGTTGTTCCCTCATCTTTGGACGTCACATAGTCCAGCCATGAAGTCAAGAAGAACACAAATAGATAGAATGTCATTCATCCAGAATGATGCCTATTCTGTTTGTGTCATTATCTCAAAGTTTAGACTTCTTCTCCATTTTGCCCTTGGAGACTTTGGTAGAGGGTTCAAAGAGCTTTCCATAATGTCCAAGTTTGCAAGGTTTGGAGGTCATTTGAATCCTACACAGCCGTTTGCTTCTGGACGTGCGATAAGGACCTTTATCTGCGGCCTGTTTGAAATTTTGGTGTTCTTTCAAAGGGTATTTTGGTCTTTTTGCTAGGTAATCGGTTTTCTCATATTAAGGGATGACCAAGGAAGACTCCAACTGATTTGGAACATAACCAAACGTGTGTTTTCACTTGGCAACCAAGGATTGGGATCCAAGTGAAGTAAGATGCTCCAATGGAGAATTGCCAGGTGTAGTGCTTTGATTGGACCTCCTTGCCATCCAATTGGACGAAAACCTCATGGTGAAGATATGTATTAGCTTAATAAGTTTTAATTAGTTTAATTAAGCAAGATTAGGAGGTTTCTTCGTCGTTAGGAAACCTCACTCTAGATGGTTTAGCTACTTGTGTACTTGCTTGCTAGCTTTCTTTATTTCCAGCCGTGTACTATATAACTCATGTAATAACATTCAGCCAAGACACATGACGTTTATGAAATAGAAAGCTTTGAGCTTCTTGTTTGTGAGTATCTAAAACTCTCATCCGGTTAATTCTACTTCAGTATCTAGGATTGGCATTCCTAGTGGTGTTATGTAGAGCTTGGTTGTTTCAATGGTGGTGTTTCTGTATCCATTGAGGAAATCGAGTCCTTGCCCTTGTGTTTGGAATCGTGGTGTATCTGTATCTGATGTATATTTGATGGCCATATACATCAAGGACATCAAGGAATACATCCAATATGCATCATAGGAGCCTAATACTCAGTTATATGGCAAAAGAGCATCATTCACTCAAGTATCCCTTTCGTTTGAATGATTTCGACAAGGGCAGTTTGGTAATTTACTCTATAACTCTAGAGACATGCGCTAATGAGGAAGTCATCCAAAGACATATTGAAGAGCATTGAAAGAGCTTTCCAATGGTTTTTGAATCTTGAAGTTTGGACAAGTATTGAAGGAGTTATAGTCTTTTCTTTCTAGAGTTGTATTTTAGAGTTTTTATACTGTAATAAATGTGTAGGATGATTTAAGCCTCAAGGGGCCTAATTTCTTGAATAGTGCACGTCCTAGGGGGCTTAGGATTACTATAAATACCCCCTTAGGCCTCTTGTAATCTCATTCATTCAATAAATAAAATACAAACACAAGGTGTTGTTTTCTCTCTAGCTTTTGCTAGTTTTTCGTTTCTCTTGAGGGAGATTTGATCCTATCTTCTTCTTCTAGCTTAGGGTGGCGTCCTAGGTGGTGATAGGAAGAGATTGAAGCATTCTTGAAGGTGGTGTGGCTGTATCCTCCAAGAATCTTCAAGAGCCAAATCTATCATTCATTCATCCAATTCGTTCATTCAAGCATTCATCCATCTTTGATTGATCTTTCAAGCATCAATCAACATTCAATCTATCAAGAACCATTCGTCCACTCCATATTCGTCCAACAAACGTCCAAGGAGTCATCGTTCATCATCATTCATCAATCGTTCATTCCTTCAATTCGTCATTCATCCATCATTCATCAAAACTTCAATTGATCTTCAATCTTGGTAAACGAATTCCATCAACTTTTCGTTAATCTACATACCTTTTCATTCCATTTTGGATACTTTAAGAACTTTGAGAAGCAAGATTCTTATCTTGGTTTTTTAAAGATCCTGATTTCTATGTGTAACGAGATCTCTAGTTCCCATTATACATCAAAATTGGTATCAGAGCTTAGGAGTTGATTCTCTTAGCTCTTGATCCATCTTTTTACAATCTTTTCACCATCTTTCCATCACAAATCCATCCCCCACCTTCCCCACATCTCACGTCCACCAAGAACACCAAAAAGAACCCCCAATTCGAACTCAATTCCCACCTAAACACATTCCCCATTTCGTCCTCCACATCCCCACACCAAAACCGTGATTCTTGTTTGAATCCTTCTTCATCAAGATTCATATTCTATGGCTTGCAAAAGATCTTTCATGAATTCACCAAGTGAATTGAAACGCTTGGAGCAACAAATTGATGATCTTACCAAACAAATGGAAGTATTTGGGATCCTTCAAAAGGGAGGATCAATAAGCGCTTGTTCACGTAAGGTTTACCCATATGAAGTTGAATATGAAGCATCTTATGAAAGGAGTAAACGTTCCAGCAAGAAGAATGGAAATAAATTTCAAGAACAGTTCTTGCCATTCAATTACAAAGGAGACTACATCGACAAACTTAAAAGAATGGAGCAAGGGAGAAAGGATGTGGTTGAATACACAATAGAATTCAGGTGGCAACTATGGAAGTATGCCCTTAAGGAGGATGATCCACAAGTTTTGGTATGTTACTTTCTTGGTCTTAATGATTACATTCGGCATGTTGTTGTAAATCAACCTTACACAAACTTGGAAGAGTTGAGTTCTTTAGCTCTTGATGTTGAAATACAAGTAAGGAGTAGAGAACTTTGGAAAAAAACCTATATACAACAAAGACCACCATTCCCCACAAAACAACCAAACATAAAAGCTCCACAAAATCAGCCCCTAAACCTCCCCACTCCCATTGTCCCAAGTACATGTCTATGTTGCCAAAGTTTTGATCATGTTGAAAGTGCATGCCCTAACAAGAAAGAAGTGTCTTTGGTTGGGTACCAAACGTATGATAATGAATTATTTGAGGAGGAAAAAGGACTTGACGTGAATGAGGAAGAAAATGTTGAAGAATGTGTAGAGGAGCCGGATGATGGAGAGTTACTTGTAGTAGGAAAAGCCTTAAATGAAGTTCAAGTGCCAAATGAACAAGTACAAAGGGAGGCTATCTTTCGCTCTCGTTGTACCATCAAAGGAAAAGTATGCTCATTGATCATAGATGGAGGAAGTTACACCAATGCCGCTTCTACAACAATGGTCGAGAAATTGCAAATGGAGATTAGCCCTCATCCCACACCCTACACTATACAATGGCTAAGCCTAGGACAAGGCATTCGTGTGGATCAAAGGGTCTTGGTAAGTCTTTCAATTGGGAAGAAATATAAAGATTCATTATGGTGTGATATTATTCCTGTGGATACTTGTCACATTTTGTTGGGAAGACCATGGTTGTTCGATAGGAGTGTCATACATGATGGGAGAGCCGACACTTACACTCTCACCCTCCATCAAAAGAAGATTACTTTGACACCTCTACCACCATCTTCTAACCGACGGCCCAAGGAGGATGAAAGTAGCATTGTAACAATCATGAAGAACGAATATCATGGATATAAAGAGCATAAGGATCTTGTTTTTGCAAACTTGGAGGAAAGCAAAACAAGCAACCATCCAATCTTGAATTCTCCAATGGAACGTATCTATCATGTGCACCCTAGAGATATCCACTTGAATCTTATGATTGAAGTGCCAAGGATTCGAAGAAGACAAGAGAATATAGTCACCGGTGACCATTCGAGAGTAGGTCGCTTCATATTAAATGATGAAGGCCAAATTGTGGATTTTGAAATTTTGGAGTTACATGGAATTCCTGTACCCATGGTGGAGTATCGAGAAACAAATTCCAAAAGCGCCATTGGGTTATTTTGGAAGAAGTTGAGGAAGTTTTGTAAGGGAGTCTATGATGACTTCAAAGCATTTAAGAAGAAAGATTGTAATTTCTTGTGAAGAAGGCAAGTAAGAGAGTTGATGCTCAATGTTTGAGGACAAACTTTTTCAACCGGGGGAGTATGATGTATATTTGATGGCCATATACATCAAGGACATCAAGGAAGACATCCAATATGCATCATAGGAGCCTAATACTCGGTTATATGGCAAAAGAGCATCATTCACTCAAGTATCCCTTTCGTTTGAATGATTTCGACAAGGGCAGTTTGGTAATTTACTCTATAACTCTGGATACATGCGTCTAATGAGGAAGTCATCCAAAGACATATTGAAGAGAATTGAAAGAGCTTTCCAATGGTCTTTGAATCTTGAAGTTTGGACAAGTATTGAAGGAGTTATAGTCTTTTCTATCTAGAGGTGTATTTTAGAGTTTTTATGATGTAATAAATGTGTAGGATGATGTAAGCCTCAAGGGGCCTAATATCTTGAATAGTGCACGTCCTAGGGGGCTTAGGATTACTATAAATACCCCGTTAGGCCTCTTGTAATCTCATTCATTCAATAAATCAAATACAAACACAAGGTGTTGTTCTCTCTCTAGCTTTTGCTAGTTTTTCGTTTCTCTTGAGGGAGATTCGATCCTATCTTCTTCTTCTAGCTTAGGGTGGCGTCCTAAGTGGTGATAGGAAGAGATTGAAGCATTCTTGAAGGTGGTGTGGCTGTATCCTCCAAGAATCTTCAAGAGCCAAATCTATCATTCATTCATCCAATTCGTTCATTCAAGCATTCATCCATCTTTGATTGATCTTTCAAGCATCATTCAACATTCAATCTATCAAGAACCATTCGTCCACTCCATATTCGTCCAACAAACGTCCAAGGAGTCATCGTTCATCATCATTCATCAATCGTTCATTCCTTCAATTCGTCATTCATCTATCATTCATCAAAACTTCAATTGATCTTCAATCTTGGTAAACGAATTCCATCATCTTTTCGTTTATCTACATACCTTTTCATTCCATTTTGGATCCTTTAAGAACTTTGAGAAGCAAGATTCTTATCTAGGTTTTTTAAAGATCCTGATTTCTATGTGTAATGAGATCTCTTGATCCCATTATACATCAAAATTGGTATCAGAGCTTAGGAGTTGATTCTCTTAGTTCTTGATCCATCTTTTTACAATCTTTTCACCATCTTTCCATCACAAATCCATCCCCCACCTTCCCCCCATCTCACGTCCACCAAGAACACCAAAAAGAACCCTCAATTCGAACTCAATTCCCACCTAAACACATTCCCCATTTCGTCCTCCACATCCCCACACCAAAACCGTGAGTCTTGTTTGAATCCTTCTTCATCAAGATTCATATTCTATGGCTTGCAAAAGGTCTTTCATGAATTCACCAAGTGAATTGAAACGCTTGGAGCAACAAATTGATGATCTTACCAAACAAATGGAAGTATTTGGGATCCTTCAAAAGGGAGGATCAAGAAGCGCTTGTTCACGTAAGGTTTACCCATATGAAGTTGAATATGAAGCATCTTATGAAAGGAGTAAACGTTCCAGCAAGAAGAATGGAAATAAATTTCAAGAAGAGTTCTTGCCATTCAATTACAAAGGAGACTACCTCGACAAACTTGAAACAATGGAGCAAGGGAGAAAGGATGTGGTTGAATACACAATAGAATTCAGGTGGCAACTATGGAAGTATGCCCTTAAGGAGGATGATCCACAAGTTTTGGTATGTTACTTTCTTGGTCTTAATGATTACATTCGGCATGTTGTTGTAAATCAACCTTACACAAACTTGGAAGAGTTGAGTTCTTTAGCTCTTGATGTTGAAATACAAGTAAGGAGTAGAGAACTTTGGAAAAAAACCCATATACAACAAAGACCACCATTCCCCGAAAAACAACCAAACATAAAAGCTCCACAAAATCAGCCCCTAAACCTCCCCACTCCCATTGTCCCAAGTACATGTCTATGTTGCCAAAGTTTTGATCATGTTGAAAGTGCATGCCCTAACAAGAAAGAAGTGTCTTTGGTTGGGTACCAAACGTATGATAATGAATTATTTGAGGAGGAAAAAGGACTTGACGTGAATGAGGAAGAAAATGTTGAAGAATGTGTAGAGGAGCCGGATGATGGAGAGTTACTTGTAGTATGAAGGGCCTTAAATGAAGTTCAAGTGCCAAATGAACAAGTACAAAGGGAGGCTATCTTTCGCTCTCGTTGTACCATCAAAGGAAAAGTATGCTCATTGATCATAGATGGACGAGGTTGCACCAATGCCGCTTCTACAACAATGGTCGAGAAATTGCAAATGGAGATTAGCCCTCATCCCACACCCTACACTATACAATGGCTAAGCCTAGGACAAGGCATTCGTGTGGATCAAAGGGTCTTGGTAAGTCTTTCAATTGGGAAGAATTATAAAGATTCATTATGGTGTGATATTACTCCTATGGATACTTGTCACATTTTGTTGGGAAGACCATGGTTATTCGATAGGAGTGTCATACATGATAGGAGAGCCAACACTTACACTCTCACCTTCCATCAAAAGAAGATCACTTTGACACCTCTACCACCATCTTCTAACCCACGGCCCAAGAAGGATGAAAGTAGCATTGTAACAATCATGAAGAAGGAATATCATGGATATGAAGAGCATAAGGATCTTGTTTTTGCAAACTTGGAGGAAAGCAAAACAAGCAACCATCCAATCTTGAATTCTCCAATGGAACGTATCTATCATGTGCACCCTAGAGATATCCACTTGAATCTTATGATTGAAGTGCCAAGGATTCGAAGAAGACAAGAGAATATAGTCACCGGTGACCATTCGAGAGTAGGTCGCTTCATATTAAATGATGAAGGCCAAATTGTGGATTTTGAAATTTTGGAGTTACATGGAATTCCTGTACCCATGGTGGAGTATCGAGAAACAAAGTCCAAAAGCGCCATTGGGTTATTTTGGAAGAAGTTGAGGAAGTTTTGTAGGGAGTCTATGATGACTTCAAAGCATTTAAGAAGAAAGATTGTAATTTCTTGTGAAGAAGGCAAGTAAGAGAGTTGATGCTCAAAGTTTGAGGACAAACTTTTTCAACCGGGGGAGTATGATGTATATCTGATGGCCATATACATCAAGGACATCAAGGAAGACATCCAATATGCATCATAGGAGCCTAATACTCGGTTATATGGCAAAAGAGCATCATTCACTCAAGTATCCCTTTCGTTTGAATGATTTCGACAAGGGCAGTTTGGTAATTTACTCTATAACTCTAGATACATGCGTCTAATGAGGAAGTCATCCAAAGACATATTGAAGAGCATTGAAAGAGCTTTCCAATGGTTTTTGAATCTTGATGTTTGGACAAGTATTGAAGGAGTTATAGTCTTTTCTTTCTAGAGTTGTATTTTAGAGTTTTATGATGTAATAAATGTGTAGGATGATGTAAGCCTCAAGGGGCCTAATTTCTTGAATAGTGCACGTCCTAGGGGGCTTAGGATTACTATAAATACCCCCTTAGGCCTCTTGTAATCTCATTCATTCAATAAATCAAATACAAACACAAGGTGTTGTTCTCTCTCTAGCTTTTGCTAGTTTTTCGTTTCTCTTGAGGGAGATTCGATCCTATCTTCTTCTTCTAGCTTAGGGTGGCGTCCTAGGTGGTGATAGGTAGAGATTGAAATATTCTTGAAGGTGGTGTGGCTTTATCCTCCAAGAATCTTCAAGAGCCAAATCTATCATTCATTCATCCAATTCCTTCATTCAAGCATTCATCCATCTTTGATTGATCTTTCAAGCATCAATCAACATTCAATCTATCAAGAACCATTCGCCCACTCCATATTCGTCAACAAACGTCCAAGGAGTCATTGTTCATCATCATTCATCAATCGCTCATTCCTTCAATTCGTCATTCATCAAAACTTCAATTGATCTTCAATCTTGGTAACGAATTCCATCATCTTTCGCTTATCTACATACCTTTCATTCCATTTGGATCCTTTAAGAATTTTGAGAAGCAAGATTCTTATCTTGGTTTTTAAAGATCCTGATTTCTATGTGTAATGAGATCTCTTGATCCCATTATACATCAAAATTGGTATCAGAGCTTAGGAGTTGATTCTCTTAGTTCTGGATCCATCTTTTTACTATCTTTTCACCATCTTTCCATCACAAATCCATCCCCCACCTTCCCCCCATCTCACGTCCACCAAGAACACCAAAATGAACCCCCAATTCGAACTCAATTCCCACCTAAACACATTCCCCATTTCGTCCTCCACATTCCCAACACCAAAACCGTGAGTCTTGTTTGAATCCTTCTTCATCAAGATTCATATTCTATGGCTTGCAAAAGATCTTTCATGAATTCACCAAGTGAATTGAAACGCTTGGAGAAACAAATTGATGATCTTACCAAACAAATGGAAGTATTTGGGATCCTTCAAAAGGGAGGATCAAGAAGTGCTTGTTCATGTAAGGTTTACCCATATGAAGTTGAATATGAAGCATCTTATGAAAGGAGTAAACGTTCCAGCAAGAAGAATGGAAATAAATTTCAAGAAGAGTTCTTGCCATTCAATTACAAAGGAGACTACATCGACAAACTTGAAAGAATGGAGCAAGGGAGAAAGGATGTGGTTGAATACACAATAGAATTCAGGTGGCAACTATGGAAGTATGCCCTTAAGGAGGATGATCCACAAGTTTTGGTATGTTACTTTCTTGGTCTTAATGATTACATTCGGCATGTTGTTGTAAATCAACCTTACACAAACTTGGAAGAGTTGAGTTCTTTAGCTCTTGATGTTGAAATACAAGTAAGGAGTAGAGAACTTTGGAAAAAAACCCATATACAACAAAGACCACCATTCCCCACAAAACAACCAAACATAAAAGCACCACAAAATCAGCCCCTAAACTTCCCCACTCCCATTGTCCCAAGTACATGTCTATGTTGCCAAAGTTTTGATCATGTTGAAAGTGCATGCCCTAACAAGAAAGAAGTGTCTTTGGTTGGGTACCAAACGTATGATAATGAATTATTTGAGGAGGAAAAAGGACTTGACGTGAATGAGGAAGAAAATGTTGAAGAATGTGTAGAGGAGCCGAATGATGGAGAGTTACTTGTAGTAGGAAGGGCCTTAAATGAAGTTCAAGTGCCAAACGAACAAGTACAAAGGGAGGCTATCTTTCGCTCTCGTTGTACCATCAAAGGAAAAGTATGCTCATTGATCATAGATGGACGAAGTTGCACCAATGCCGCTTCTACAACAATGGTCGAGAAATTGCAAATGGAGATTAGCCCTCATCCCACACCCTACACTATACAATGGCTAAGCCTAGGACAAGGCATTCGTGTCGATCAAAGGGTCTTGGTAAGTCTTTCAATTGGGAAGAATTATAAAGATTCATTATGGTGTGATATTATTCCTATGGATACTTGTCACATTTTGTTGGGAAGACCATGGTTGTTCGATAGGAGTGTCATACATGATGGGAGAGCCAACACTTACACTCTCACCCTCCATCAAAAGAAGATCACTTTGACACCTCTACCACCATCTTCTAACCCACAGCCCAAGGAGGATGAAAGTAGCATTGTAACAATCATGAAGAAGGATTATCATGGATATGAAGAGCATAAGGATCTTGTTTTTGAAAACTTGGAGGAAAGCAAAACAAGCAACCATCCAATCTTGAATTCTCCAATGGAACGTATCTATCATGTGCACCCTAGAGATATCCACTTGAATCTTATGATTAAAGTGCCAAGGATTCGAAGAATACAAGAGAATATAGTCACGGGTGGCCATTCGAGAGTAGGTCGCTTCATATTAAATGATGAAGGCCAAATTGTGGATTTTGAAATTTTGGAGTTACATGGAATTCCTATACCCATGGTGGAGTATCGAGGAACAAAGTCCAAAAGCGCCATTGGGTTATTTTGGAACAAGTTGAGGAAGTTTTGTAAGGGAGTCTATGATGACTTCAAAGCATTTAGGAAGAAAGATTGTAATTTCTTGTGAAGAAGGCAAGTAAGAGAGTTGATGCTCAAAGTTTGAGGACAAACTTTTTCAACCGGGGGAGTATGATCTATATTTGATGGCCATATATATCAAGGACATCAAGGAAGACATCCAATTTGCATCATAGGAGCCTAATACTCGGTTATATGGCAAAAGAGCATCATTCACTCAAGTATCCCTTTCGATTGAATGATTTCGACAAGTGTAGTTTGGTAATTTACTCTATAACTCTAGATACATGCGTCTAATGAGGAAGTCATCCGAAGACATATTGAAGAGCATGGAAAGAGCTTTCCAATGGTTTTTTAATCTTGAAGTTTGGACAAGTGTTGAAGGAGTTATAGTCTTTTCTTTCTAGAGTTGTATTTTAGAGTTTTTATGATGTAATAAATGTGTAGGATGATGTAAGCCTCAAGGGGCCTAATTTCTTGAATAGTGCACGTCCTAGGGGGCTTAGGATTACTATAAATACCCCCTTAGGCCTCTTGTAATCTCATTCATTCAATAAATCAAATACAAACACAAGGTGTTGTTCTCTCTCTAGCTTTTGCTAGTTTTTCGTTTCTCTTGAGGGAGATTCGATCCTATCTTCTTCTTCTAGCTTAGGGTGGCGTCCTAGGTGGTGATAGGTAGAGATTGAAATATTCTTGAAGGTGGTGTGGCTTTATCCTCCAAGAATCTTCAAGAGCCAAATCTATCATTCATTCATCCAATTCCGTCATTCAAGCATTCATCCATCTTTGATTGATCTTTCAAGCATCAATCAACATTCAATCTATCAAGAACCATTCGTCCACTCCATATTCGTCCAACAAACGTCCAAGGAGTCATCGTTCATCATCATTCATCAATCGTTCATTCCTTCAATTCGTCATTCATCAAAACTTCAATTGATCTTCAATCATGGTAAACGAATTCCATCATCTTTTCGTTTATCTACATACCTTTTCATTCCATTTTGGATCCATCTTGGTTTTTTAAAGATCCTGATTTCTATGTGTAATGAGATCTCTTGATCCCATTATACATCAAAATTGGTATCAGAGCTTAGGAGTTGATTCTCTTAGTTCTGGATCCATCTTTTTACTATCTTTTTACCATCTTTCCATCACAAATCCATCCCCCACCTTCCCCCCATCTCACGTCCACCAAGAACACCAAAATGAACCCCCAATTCGAACTCAATTCCCACCTAAACACATTCCCCATTTCGTCCTCCACATCCCCACACCAAAACCGTGAGTCTTGTTTGAATCCTTCTTCATCAAGATTCATATTCTATGGCTTGCAAAAGATCTTTCATGAATTCACCAAGTGAATTGAAACGCTTAGAGCAACAAATTGATGATCTTACCAAACAAATGGAAGTATTTTGGATCCTTCAAAAGGGAGGATCAAGAAGCGCCTGTTAACGTAAGGTTTACCCATATGAAGTTGAATATGAAGCATCTTATGAAAGGAGTAAACGTTCCAGCAAGAAGAATGGATATAAATTTCAAGAAGAGTTCTTGCCATTCAATTACAAAGGAGACTACATCGACAAACTTGAAAGAATGGAGCAAGGGAGAAAAGA
Organism: Portulaca oleracea; assembly: GCA_029582165.1. Classification (NCBI taxonomy): domain Eukaryota; kingdom Viridiplantae; phylum Streptophyta; class Magnoliopsida; order Caryophyllales; family Portulacaceae; genus Portulaca; species Portulaca oleracea. The sequence continues at coordinate 26,522,708 of CM055874.1, forward strand.
TGTGGTTGAATACACAATTGAATTCAGGTGGCAACTATGGAAGTATGCCCTTAAGGAGGATGATCCACAAGTTTTGGTATGTTACTTTCTTGGTCTTAATGATTACATTCGGCATGTTGTTGTAAATCAACCTTACACAAACTTGGAAGAGTTGAGTTCTTTAGCTCTTGATGTTGAAATACAAGTAAGGAGTAGAGAACTTTGGAAAAAAACCCATATACAACAAAGACCACCATTCCCCACAAAACAACCAAACATAAAAGCTCCACAAAATCAGCCCCTAAACCTCCCCACTCCCATTGTCCCAAGTAAATGTCTATGTTGCCAAAGTTTTGATCATGTTGAAAGTGCATGCCCTAACAAGAAAGAAGTGTCTTTGGTTGGGTACCAAACGTATGATAATGAATTATTTGAGGAGGAAAAATGACTTGACGTGAATGAGGAAGAAAATGTTGAAGAATGTGTAGAGGAGCCGGATGATGGAGAGTTACTTGTAGTAGGAAGGGCCTTAAATGAAGTTCAAGTGCCAAACGAACAAGTACAAAGGGAGGCTATCTTTCGCTCTCGTTGTACCATCAAAGGAAAAGTATGCTCATTGATCATAGATGGACAAAGTTGCACCAATGCCGCTTCTATAACAATGGTCGAGAAATTGCAAATGGAGATTAGCCCTCATCCCACACCCTACACTATACAAAGGCTAAGCCTAGGACAAGGCATTCGTGTGGATCAAAGGGTCCTGGTAAGTCTTTCAATTGGGAAGAATTATAAAGATTCATTATGGTGTTATATTATTCCTATGGATACTTGTCACATTTTGTTGGGAAGACCATGGGTGTTCGATAGGAGTGTCATACATGATGGGAGAGCCAACACTTACACTCTCACCCTCCATCAAAAGAAGATCACTTTGACACCTCTACCACCATCTTCTAACCCACGGCCCAAGGAGGATGAAAGTAGCATTGTAACAATTATGAAGAAGGAATATCATGGATATGAAGAGCATAAGGATCTTGTTTTTGAAAACTTGGAGGAAAGCAAAACAAGCAACCATCCAATCTTGAATTCTCCAATGGAACGTATCTATCATGTGCACCCTAGAGATATCCACTTCAATCTTATGATTGAAGTGCCAATGATTCGAAGAAGACAAGAGAATATAGTCACCGGTGACCATTCGAGAGTAGGTCGCTTCATATTAAATGATGAAGGCCAAATTGTGGATTTTGAAATTTTGGAGTTACATGGAATTCCTATACCCATGGTGGAGTATCGAGGAACAAAGTCCAAAAGCGCCATTGGGTTATTTTGGAAGAAGTTGAGGAAGTTTTGTAAGGGAGTCTGTGATGACTTCAAAGCATTTAAGAAGAAAGATTGTAATTTCTTGTGAAGAAGGCAAGTAAGAGAGTTGATGCTCAAAGTTTGAGGACAAACTTTTTCAACCGAGGGAGTATGATGTATATTTGATGGCCATATACATCAAGGACATCAAGGAAGACATCCAATTTGCATCATAGGAGCCTAATACTCGGTTATATGGCAAAAGAGCATCATTCACTCAAGTATCCCTTTCGATTGAATGATTTCGACAAGCGTAGTTTGGTAATTTACTCTATAACTCTAGATACATGCGTCTAATGAGGAAGTCATCCGAAGACATATTGAAGAGCATGGAAAGAGCTTTCCAATGGTTTTTTAATCTTGAAGTTTGGACAAGTGTTGAAGGAGTTATAGTCTTTTCTTTCTAGAGTTGTATTTTAGATTTTTTATGATGTAATAAATGTGTAGGATGATGTAAGCCTCAAGGGGCCTAATATCTTGAATAGTGCACGTCCTAGGGGGCTTAGGATTACTATAAATACCCCCTTAGGCCTCTTGTAATCTCATTCATTCAATAAATCAAATCCAAACACAAGGTGTTGTTTTCTCTCTAGCTTTTGCTAGTTTTTCGTTTCTCTTGAGGGAGATTCGATCCTATCTTCTTCTTCTAGCTTAGTGTGGCGTCCTAGGTGGTGATAGGAAGAGATGCATTCTTGAAGGTGGTGTGGCTGTATCCTCCAAGAATCTTAAAGAGGCAAATCTATCATTCATTCATCCAATTCGTTCATTCAAGTATTCATCCATCTTTGATTGATCTTTCAAGCATCAATCAACATTCAATCTATCAAGAACCATTCGTCCACTCCATATTCGTCCAACAAACGTCCAAGGAGTCATCGTTCATCATCATTCATCAATCGTTCATTCCTTCAATTCGTCATTCATCAAAACTTCAATTGATCTTCAATCATGGTAAACGAATTCCATCATCTTTTCGTTTATCTACATACCTTTTCATTCCATTTTGGATCCATCTTGGTTTTTTAAAGATCCTGATTTCTATGTGTAATGAGATCTCTTGATCCCATTATACATCAAAATTGGTATCAGAGCTTAGGAGTTGATTCTCTTAGTTCTGGATCCATCTTTTTACTATCTTTTTACCATCTTTCCATCACAAATCCATCCCCCACCTTCCCCCCATCTCACGTCCACCAAGAACACCAAATTGAACCCCCAATTCGAACTCAATTCCCACCTAAACACATTCCCCATTTCGTCCTCCACATCCCCACACCAAAACCGTGAGTCTTGTTTGAATCCTTCTTCATCAAGATTCATATTCTATGGCTTGCAAAAGATCTTTCATGAATTCACCAAGTGAATTGAAACGCTTGGAGCAACAAATTGATGATCTTACCAAACAAATGGAAGTATTTTGGATCCTTCAAAAGGGAGGATCAAGAAGCGCCTGTTAACGTAAGGTTTACCCATATGAAGTTGAATATGAAGCATCTTATGAAAGGAGTAAACGTTCCAGCAAGAAGAATGGATATAAATTTCAAGAAGAGTTCTTGCCATTCAATTACAAAGGAGACTACATCGATAAACTTGAAAGAATGGAGCAAGGGAGAAAGGATGTGGTTGAATACACAATTGAATTCAGGTGGCAACTATGGAAGTATGCCCTTAAGGAGGATGATCCACAAGTTTTGGTATGTTACTTTCTTGGTCTTAATGATTACATTCGGCATGTTGTTGTAAATCAACCTTACACAAACTTGGAAGAGTTGAGTTCTTTAGCTCTTGATGTTGAAATACAAGTAAGGAGTAGAGAACTTTGGAAAAAAACCCATATACAACAAAGACCACCATTCCCCACAAAACAACCAAACATAAAAGCTCCACAAAATCAGCCCCTAAACCTCCCCACTCCCATTGTCCCAAGTAAATGTCTATGTTGCCAAAGTTTTGATCATGTTGAAAGTGCATGCCCTAACAAGAAAGAAGTGTCTTTGGTTGGGTACCAAACGTATGATAATGAATTATTTGAGGAGGAAAAATGACTTGACGTGAATGAGGAAGAAAATGTTGAAGAATGTGTAGAGGAGCCGGATGATGGAGAGTTACTTGTAGTAGGAAGGGCCTTAAATGAAGTTCAAGTGCCAAACGAACAAGTACAAAGGGAGGCTATCTTTCGCTCTCGTTGTACCATCAAAGGAAAAGTATGCTCATTGATCATAGATGGACAAAGTTGCACCAATGCCGCTTCTATAACAATGGTCGAGAAATTGCAAATGGAGATTAGCCCTCATCCCACACCCTACACTATACAATGGCTAAGCCTAGGACAAGGCATTCGTGTGGATCAAAGGGTCTTGGTAAGTCTTTCAATTGGGAAGAATTATAAAGATTCATTATGGTGTTATATTATTCCTATGGATACTTGTCACATTTTGTTGGGAAGACCATGGGTGTTCGATAGGAGTGTCATACATGATGGGAGAGCCAACACTTACACTCTCACCCTCCATCAAAAGAAGATCACTTTGACACCTCTACCACCATCTTCTAACCCACGGCCCAAGGAGGATGAAAGTAGCATTGTAACAATCATGAAGAAGGAATATCATGGATATGAAGAGCATAAGGATCTTGTTTTTGAAAACTTGGAGGAAAGCAAAACAAGCAACCATCCAATCTTGAATTCTCCAATGGAACGTATCTATCATGTGCACCCTAGAGATATCCACTTCAATCTTATGATTGAAGTGCCAATGATTCGAAGAAGACAAGAGAATATAGTCACGGGTGACCATTCGAGAGTAGGTCGCTTCATATTAAATGATGAAGGCCAAATTGTGGATTTTGAAATTTTGGAGTTACATGGAATTCCTATACCCATGGTGGAGTATCGTGGAACAAAGTCCAAAAGCGCCATTGGGTTATTTTGGAAGAAGTTGAGGAAGTTTTGTAAGGGAGTCTGTGATGACTTCAAAGCATTTAAGAAGAAAGATTGTAATTTCTTGTGAAGAAGGCAAGTAAGAGAGTTGATGCTCAAAGTTTGAGGACAAACTTTTTCAACCGAGGGAGTATGATGTATATTTGATGGCCATATACATCAAGGACATCAAGGAAGACATCCAATTTGCATCATAGGAGCCTAATACTCGGTTATATGGCAAAAGAGCATCATTCACTCAAGTATCCCTTTCGTTTGAATGATTTCGACAAGCGTAGTTTGGTAATTTACTCTATAACTCTAGATACATGCGTCTAATGAGGAAGTCATCCAAAGACATATTGAAGAGCATTGAAAGAGCTTTCCAATGGTTTTTGAATCTTGATGTTTGGACAAGTATTGAAGGAGTTATAGTCTTTTCTTTCTAGAGTTGTATTTTAGAGTTTTTATGATGTAATAAATGTGTAGGATGATGTAAGCCTCAAGGGGCCTAATTTCTTGAATAGTGCACGTCCTAGGGGGCTTAGGATTACTATAAATACCCCCTTAGGCCTCTTGTAATCTCATTCATTCAATAAATCAAATACAAACACAAGGTGTTGTTCTCTCTCTAGCTTTTGCTAGTTTTTCGTTTCTCTTGAGGGAGATTCGATCCTATCTTCTTCTTCTAGCTTAGGGTGGCGTCCTAGGTGGTGATAGGTAGAGATTGAAATATTCTTGAAGGTGGTGTGGCTTTATCCTCCAAGAATCTTCAAGAGCCAAATCTATCATTCATTCATCCAATTCCTTCATTCAAGCATTCATCCATCTTTGATTGATCTTTCAAGCATCAATCAACATTCAATCTATCAAGAACCATTCGTCCACTCCATATTCGTCCAACAAACGTCCAAGGAGTCATTGTTCATCATCATTCATCAATCGTTCATTCCTTCAATTCGTCATTCATCAAAACTTCAATTGATCTTCAATCTTGGTAAACGAATTCCATCATCTTTTCGTTTATCTACATACCTTTTCATTCCATTTTGGATCCTTTAAGAATTTTGAGAAGCAAGATTCTTATCTTGGTTTTTAAAGATCCTGATTTCTATGTGTAATGAGATCTCTTGATCCCATTATACATCAAAATTGGTATCAGAGCTTAGGAGTTGATTCTCTTAGTTCTGGATCCATCTTTTTACTATCTTTTCACCATCTTTCCATCACAAATCCATCCCCCACCTTCCCCCCATCTCACGTCCACCAAGAACACCAAAATGAACCCCCAATTCGAACTCAATTCCCACCTAAACACATTCCCCATTTCGTCCTCCACATTCCCAACACCAAAACCGTGAGTCTTGTTTGAATCCTTCTTCATCAAGATTCATATTCTATGGCTTGCAAAAGATCTTTCATGAATTCATCAAGTGAATTGAAACGCTTGGAGCAACAAATTGATGATCTTACCAAACAAATGGAAGTATTTGGGATCCTTCAAAAGGGAGGTTTATGGGCTGATTTGAGGTGCTTTGGATAGTAGGTGTGAGGTGGTTTAGGGGCTGTTTTGTAGGTCTTTGTTGTGTACGGGTTTTGTCCAAGAGTTCTTTACTCTTTACTTGAATTTCAACATCAAGAGCTAAAGAACTTAACTCTTTCAAGTTTGCGTAAGATTGATGTACAACAACACACCAAATGTAATCATTAAGACCAAGAGTATAACATACCAAAACGTGTGGATCATCCTCCTTAAGGCCATACTTCCGTAGTTGCCGTCTGAATTCTATGGTATATTCAACCACGTCCTTGCTCCCTTGCTGCATTATTTCAAGCTTGTTGATGTAATCTCCTTTGTATTTGTATGGCAAGAACTCTTCTTGAACTTTGTTTCCATTCTTCTTGCTGGAACGTTTACTCCATTCATAAGGTGCTTCATATTCAACCTCATAAGGATGTATCTTACGTGAATTTGTTCTTCTTGATCCCTTTTGAAGGATCCCAAGTTCTTCCATTTGTTTGGTGAGATCATCAATTTGTTGCTCCAAGCGTTTGAATTCACTTGGTGAATTCATGAAGAGATCTTTTGCAAGTCATAGAATATGAATCTTGATGAAGAAAGACTTCAAGCAAGACTCACGGTTTAGTGGGGAATGTAGGGGATGAAATGGGGAATGTCTTTAGGCTAGGTTTGAGTTTGGTTTAAGGTTTTTTGTGGAGTTTATGGTTCTTTATGAGTTCTTGATGAGTTCTTGTTGAGTTCTTGATGAGTTCTTGGAAGAACTTATGGGTGGCGTGAGAATGGAGATGGTGGGGGATGGATTTGTGGTGGAAAGATTGTAAAAGATGATATCAAGAACCACAAGAATCAATCTCCTAGGCTCTGATACCAATTTTGATGTATAATGGGATCAATGGAATCTCATTATACTTGGAAACAGGATCTTTAAAAACCAAGATAAGAATCTTGCTTCTCAAAGATCTTAAAGATCAACCAAATTGAATGAAATGATGTATAATAGGATCAAGAATGATCAAATTATACAAAAGACTAGGATCTTTAAGTGGTTCTTTAAGATTGAATGAAAGAATGTATGAATGGATGGATAAACGAATGGAATGGACGAAATGGATGAACGAAATGAATGAAATGAATCTAGGAATGGATGGAATGTAAGTTTCTTGAATGATTGAATGATATTCGAATGAATCTTGAATTTGAAACAATGTAGAAACAAAAACAAGATCAATGGAAACTAGAAAGAAACTCACGATTTGAATGATGAATGATAATGGCTTTGAAGATTCTTGGAGGATACAGCCACACCACCTTCAAGAATGCTTCAATCTCTTCCTATCACCACTTAGGACGCCACCCTAAGCTAGAAGAAGAAGATAGGATCGAATCTCCCTCAAGAGAAACGAAAACTAGCACAAAAGCTAGAGAGAAAACAACACCATGTGTTTACTTTGTATTTGATATATGAATGAATAATTTACAAGAGGCCTAAGGGGGTATTTATAGTAATCCCAAGCCCCCTTGGACGTGTACAAATCAAGAATCTAGGCCCCTTGAGGCTTACATCATCCTACACAAGTATGACATCATAAAGAATCAAAATGAACTAAGCTAGATTAAAACATTGATAACTTGCTCGTTTCAAATCCAAATTCCAAAATTCAAAAACCATTGGAAATCTCTTTCAATGCTCTTCAATATGTCTTTGGATGACTTTCTCAAAAGCTTTATGGTTCTTGAGATATAGAGCAAATTACCGAGCTGCCCTTGTAAAAGCCATTCATTTGTGTAAGAGACATGAGTGAATGGGGCTCCTTTTCTATGTAATCAAGTATTTGGCTCCTTTGGTGTGTATTTGATCTCTCCCTTGATGACCTTGATGTATAAATAGACTTTCAACGATCTTAATATCATCTTGACTTCCTTGAATCCTTGGCACTTTAACCATAAAATTCAAGCTTTCATCTCCATATGGTATAGAAGGATTGCAAATGTCACAATATTGCAGCTTATACTTGATATCAACGATCATGCTAGGCCAGAAATAATACTCCTTCATCTTGAAATATGTATTGAGTAGACCCAAATGATCAAAAGAACTTCCATGTACTTCCATGATCAAGATTTCACGAATTCCACTCCTTGGAATACACACTTGATTCCCTTTGAAAAGAAATCCATGATCAATATAAAAGGATTATTGGGGATGCTTCTCACATACCTTGTATACTTCTTTAAAATCATCATCATCTTCATACAACTCCTTGATATATTCAAGACTAAGTACTCTTGAATCAAACATGTATCTCCTCGTTAGAAAACTTCCTTTAGTCAAAGGACTTGCTTCCTCCAAGTGACTTGATTTTGATGAACGAATCAAGTACTTCATCTCAAAGCATAATGATGGCTTGATCTCCTTATCACATGAAACATACTCCAATACTTTGTAAGAATCACTAAGCTTAAGCATGAATCCTTCAAGATAATAATCCTTTTGCTCAAATATCCTCATGATAGCAACAAGTATGAATGCTAAGCCATAAGCGTGCAGCTTCTTCTTTTCTCCACTTAGTTTGTCACCAAAATAATCCATGGGACAACTTCCTTGAGATAGGACTTCACCTTTCTCAACTCCATTTGTAATGAACAAATATGATGCAAGAATAGGGAATAAAAGAATATGATGATCATTAGCATCCTTTAAGAGACATAGTACCTCAAGTATGGATGCAAGTATGGACCCTTCTTGAATAATTCCTTTCTTCCTTTTGTCCACTTGAATTACTCCATTTGATGAGATATGTTGAGATAGCATATTCTTGGACGAGAGGTAAGGACATTTCTCCAAGTACTTCTCCAATTCTCGATGTGGCTTCTTACGCTTCGCTAAGGCTAACTCCAAAGGATTTACATACTCCTTTCTACTTCTACTACATACAAAAATGTTATCAAAGTATACAAATACACTCTCTTTACATTGCAATGGTACATGCTCTTTCAAAATATGTTGTATACTATGAAAATCAAGGACATTGATGTAGTTATCCATGAATTGCGCTTGATCCTTTGCATAGACCATTCGGTGATGAATCATAGGATTTGGTGGCAGCCTTTGATGCATGATAATACTCATGGAAGAGAAACGTACCAAAAGAGATAAGTGAGAGAGGTCACTTGTTGATGGTACTTGTCTTTCATCCAAATATTCACAAATGAGAACAAGTGATGGTAAAGGATCTTGATCCTTTATAGGCCCACGGTTTCCAACCTCCATTGGTGTAAGAATGAGACTCCTTGGTTCTTCAAATTCGTGATACTTATTCTCCATAAGTGCCATAAGAGTACTTTGATCCTCCTTGAGCCGTGAGACACAAGGTGGTAATAAGGACGCCTCTTGGAGCATGATACTCCTATCATACAACTTTGATTCTTCCAACAAAGTATAACGAGAATCCATAGAAGTAATATTACAATATAATGAATCTTTGCTAATCTTATAAAAAGCAAGACTTACTAAACTTCTTGGATCCATATGAAGATCATTGCCATGGTGTGAATAACTCTTCATTTGCAATTCTTGGACATTTGTTGTAGCGAGGCTAATATCTTGGTCAAGATCAATGTCAACGTCAATGATGGCACAACTTTCCCCTTCTCGGATCAATGAACACATTTCATCACGTAGCTCTTTGATGTAGATTTGGTTCCAAACCTACATCATGGAAGCCAAGTACTTAGCTACATCGAAAAGGAGCTAGAAGCTATCACATTTGGTTCACATTTGAATGGTCTTAACCATGGAGGAGTGATGATTTGCTCTCTATCTCAAGAACCATAAGGCTATCATGGAAGACGTCCTAGAGTGGATTAATCTACATTCAAAGAGCTTTCATATGGTTCAAGAATCTTTAAATTTGGATAAGAATTGAGAGAGTTATCATCAAATGTAATCTAGCTTAGTTCATTAGTTTCTTTATGATGTCATTCTTATATTAGATGATGTAAGCTAGTTTTCCCCTCTTTCTTGATTTGTACACGCCTAAGGGGGCTTCCATTTAGTATAAATAGACCCCTTAGGGTGCTTCATTTCACACATCTCATTCTATTGAATAATAAACACAAATTCTCTCTAAAGTTGTCATGCTTTAGTTTCTAGCATTTTGGCTAGAGTTTCGGATTCCTTGAGGGGATTTCGATCAAATCTTCTCTTCTATTCCAAGAGGGAGCAATCTTGGATGGTGCAAAGGAGGAGTTGGATATCAAATTGATTGTGGTGCGTCTATATCAATCAAGGAGGTTTCCATTGCCAAATTCTATCTTGTTTCTTCATCACGTCGAATTGTTCTTCATTGTTGGTACGTTTTTGCTTAGTCTTTTGTTTCTCTTGATTGTCATTCTTGTCATAATCTCTAGAACTCTCGTCCAAAGCCTTTCGTTTCATATCATTTCCATTCGTTTCATTCGTTTCTTTGAGAAATCAACAATCACAAGTTCTTACTTGTGAACGATCCGTTTTCATTTCGTGTATAATGGATTAGTTTTGATTCATTATGCATCAAAAGTGGTATCACAGCTTAGCTTGTTGATATCTCTCGTTTCTTGCATTGTTTTACACCTTGTTTTCATCACAATCACACGCCACCCTTGAGTTCTTCCAAGAACTCATCAAGAATTCATCAAGAAGCCATCAAGAAGCCATCAAGAACTCATCAAGAATTCATCAAGAACCTTAAGCACCACAAAGAACCCTAAGACCAAACACAAACCTAGCCAAATCCGTCCCTTACCCTACGAGAGTTCTAATTTGACATCAAGATTGAATCAAATGGACGAGTCTCAATCTAGTTCACCTAAGGATGTTGAAGCTATGAGGTTGCGAATTGATATGTTGCAAAAACAATTAAAGACCTATATGGATTTGAATCGTGCTTTACAAAAGGAGTCTAATGAAGATGCTTCATATGGCACGCCTAGTCCATTCTCAAGAAGGGGTGAACGTTTTGATTTTAGAGTTGAAATACCCGAATTTGATGGTAGTTTAGATCCGGAGGTATTTCTTGATTGGATTCAAACGGTTGAAAGAGTGTTTGATTTGAAAGAAGTTAATGATGAACTAAAAGTGAAGTATGTAGCATTGAAGTTGAGAAAGCATGCTTCTATTTGGTGGACTAACTTGCAAAAGAAGCGACAAGCAAAGGGAAAGGACAAAATCCGTTCATGGGAAAAGATGAAGTCCAAATTGCAAAGCAAGTTTCTACCCCAAAGCTACGTCTAAGACAATTATGTCAAGCTCCAAAAGCTAGTTCAAGGATCCAAATCGGTGGAAGAGTATACCAAGGAGTTTGAACATCTCCTTTGGTGTTGTGATTTGAAGGAGAATGAGCCACAAGTTTTGGTACGTTTTCTAATTGGTTTGAATGATTGGATACGAAATGTTGTTGAGTTACATTCTTATCAATCATTGGATGAATTAAGTACTTTGGCCTTGAAAGTAGAAAGGCAAAGGAAAGAAAGAGGAAAAGATACCATGAGAACGTACCCTACACAATCCAAACCTGATGCATAATGAATCAAAACTAATCCATTATACACGAAATGAAAACGGATTGTTCACAAGTAATAACTTGTGATTGTTGATTTCTCAAAGAAACGAATGAAACGAATGGAAATGATATGGAACGACAGGCTTTGGACGAGAGTTCTATGATTATGACTAGAATGACAATCAAGAAAAACAAAAGACTAATCAAAACGTACCAACAATAAAGAACAACTCGTCGAAATGAAGAACAAGATAGAATTTGGCAATGGAAACCTCCTTGATTGATATAGACGCACCACAATCAATTTGATATCCAAATCCTCCTTTACACCATCCAAGATTGCTCCCTCTTGGAATAGAAGAGAAGATTTGATCGAAATCCCCTCAAGGAATTCGAATCCTAGCTAGAAATGCTAGAAACTAAAGCATGACAACTTTAGAGAGAATTTGTGTTTATTATTCAATAGAATGAGATGTGTCAAATGAAGCACCCTAAGGGGTCTATTTATACTACTCAAGCCCCCCTTAGGCGTGTACAATCAAGAAACTAAGCCCCTTGAGGCTTACATCATCCTACACAAGTATGACATCATAAAGAAACAAGTAAACTATACTAGATTACATTTGATGATAACTTGCTCTACACTTAACCAAATTTAAAGATTCTTGAACCATATGAAAGCTCTTTGAATGTAGTTTAATCCACTCTAGGATGACTTCCATGATAGCCTTATGGTTCTTGAGTTAGAGAGCAAATCATCGAACCTTCACTTGAGAATCTAGTTGAACGTGTAGCTAGCATGATTGTTTCAAGCTCTTTGTTGATGTAGCTTAGCATTTGACGCTCATGATGGAGATTTGAGACCCAATCTACATCATTCCCCCCTAGTTGAAAAGAGTTTGCCCTCAAACTAGGAAGTTCTTCTCCTTCTTGATAATAAGGTTTGAGATCACTTACATTGAAAGTGCAACTTCCCTCATAAACATCATCTAGTTTCAACTTGTAAGCATTATCTCCGATCTTCTCAATGACTTCAAAAGGACCATCACTTCTTCGTTTCAATTTCCCTTTTCTTCTATTCGGAAACCTTTCTTTCTTGAGATGTATCCATACCAAGTCTCCAGGTTTGAAAATAACTTTCTTCCTCTTTTGATTGACCTTCTCTTCAACCCTTTGGGTATACCTCATAATCTTTTCACGAACCTCCTCATGTAACTTCTTAATCTCCTCCACTCTCTTACTAGCTTCAAAACTGAATTTAGTTGATGTAGATATAGGAGATAAATCCATAGGCTTGAGAGGGTTCTTACCATACACAACTTCAAATGGAGATAACTTTGTAGCTCGATTTGGACTCCGATTATAAGCAAATTCAGCATGACTTAGCAAAGTATCCCAACTTTTCTTGTCCTTGCTCACCAAAGCTCGTAATAAGGCTCCCAACGTACGGTTGACAACTTCAGTTTGTCCATCCGTTTGGGGATGACATGCCGTGCTAAATTTGAGCTTTGTACCCAACTTCTTCCATAATGTAATCCAAAAATGACTAAGGAATTTTGAATCTCTATCACTCACCATAGTCTTTGGAATACCATGTAACTTCACAACTTCTTCAAAGTAGAGATTTGCAACTTTGGTAGCATCATAGGTAGTATGGCAAGGAATGAAGTGTGCCCTCTTTGAGAATCTATCAACAACAACCATAATTGAATCTTTCCCTCTTTGAGTCCTTGGTAGACCCACAACGAAGTCAAGGCTCACATCTTCCCATGGATGATAGGGAATAGGTAGAGGCGTGTATAACCCTTGTGGTAGAACATGAGACTTGGCAAGGTTGCAAGTCCCACATCTTTTTACAATATGCTCAACATCTTTGATCATGCTTGGCAAAAAATAATGATCTCTCATCATCAAATAAGTCTTCTCAATACCAAAGTGACCAGCTAGGGCTCCTCCATGAACCTCCATGATCAACAATTCACATAAGCTACTCCTTGGGATACAAAGTTGATTTCCTTTAAAAAGAAACCCCTCTTCAATATGAAACATCTCATGTGGATGCTTCTTTGAGAGCTCAAATACTTCTTTGAAATCTTGATCTTCCTCATACAAATCTTTAATATGATCAAATCCAACAACTTTTGAATCAAGAATATGTGTAAGCAAGTACCTTCTTGAAAGAGCATCGACACCTTTATTCAAATGCTCGGCCTTGTGTTTGATCACAAATTGGAAAGATTGCATGAATTCAACCCATTTGGCATGTCGTGGATTGAGTTTATGTTGCCCTTGGATGTATTTGAGAGCTTCGTGATCACTATGAAGAATAAACTCTCCACTTAGTAGATAATGTCTCCAATGCTCAAGAGCTCGTATAATGGCATAGAACTCTTTGTCATACGTACTATACTTTCTCTTTGCTTCATTCAACTTCTCACTAAAATAAGCAATTGGCCTTCCTTCTTGAGATACAAAGTTGATCAACAATTCACATAAGCTTCTCTTTGATTCCCTTTTAAAATAAACCCTTCTTCAATATGAAACATATCGTGTGGATGCTTCTTTGAGAGGTCAAATACTTCTTTGAAATCTTGATCATCCTCATATAAATCCTTAATATGATCAAATCCAACAACTTTTGAATCAAGAATATGTGTAAACAAGTACCTTCTTGAAAGAGCATCGGCACCTTTATTCAAATGCCCGGCCTTGTGTTTGATCACAAATTGGAATGATTGCATGAACTCAACCCATTTGGCATGTCGTGGATTGAGTTTATGTTGCCCTTGGATGTATTTGAGAGCTTCGTGATCACTGTGAAGAATAAACTCTCCACTTAGTAGATAATGTCTCCAATGCTCAAGAGCTCGTACAATGGCATAGAACTCTTTGTCATACGTAATATACTTCCTTTTTGCCTCATTCAACTTCTCACTAAAATAAGCAATTGGCCTTCCTTCTTGAGACAAAACCGCTCCAATACCAACACCACTTGCATCTACTTCAACTTCAAAGATTTTGTCAAAACATGGTAAGACAAGTATTGGTGCATTACAAAGCTTCTCTTTGATTATTTCAAACGCCCTTTCAGCACTTCTACTCCATTCGAACTCTTTATTTTTCAACAACTCGGTCATAGGAGCCATAATAGTGCTAAAATTCTTGATAAATCTTGTATAGAAGGAAGCTAAACCATGAAATGATCGTACCTCATGGATGGACGTTGGTATAGGCCATTCGTGTATAGCTTTGATCTTTCCTTGATCCATTTGAATACCATCTTGTGATAGTACATATCCAAGGAAGACGACCTTGGGTGAGAAGAAGGAACATTTCTCCATGTTTGCGTAGAGCTTCTCTTTCTCCAAGATACACATGACTAGCTCTAAATGCTTTACATGATCAAGCTCATTCTTACTATATATAAGAATGTCATCAAAGTACACTATTACACATTTGCCAATCAAAGGCTTCAATACATGATTCATTAAGCGCATGAATGTAGAAGGTGCATTAGTAAGACCAAATGGCATGACTAACCATTCATATAGACCTTCTTTTGTCTTGAAAGCTGTTTTCCACTCATCACCTTCATGGATACGGATTTGGTGATATCCACTTCTCAAATCCACTTTGGAAAAGACAATACTTCCATATAACTCATCAAGTAGATCCTCCAAGCGTGGAATAGGGAATCTATACTTGATAGTTATCTTGTTGATGGACCTACAATCCATACACATGCGTTGCGAACCATCTTTCTTTGGAACTAATAACACCGGAACGACACATGAACTCATGCTAGGCCTTATCAAACCTCTTGAAAGTAGCTCATCAACCTGTTTTTGTACCTCTTGAGCTTCCTTATGATTCATTTTATACGCAGCTTTGTTTGGAAGGATGGCTCCGGGAATGAGATCAATCTTGTGCTCTATCTCCCTTCTTGGTGGCAAACCGTGTGGCATCTCATTAGGGAACAAATGATTGAACCTCCTTAGGATGGGTTGGAGCCGTGGGTGTTCACGAGTTGGGGAAGCTTGTTCCTCTTGCAAATTAGCCAAGATCAACTCCTTTTGCTCATGGAACTCATGTTGATCCGCCTTTAGCAAAGAAACAATATTGGACTCCTTCTCTTGCTCCTTTTGTTGGGGTGGCCGAATGATAGAAGAAGGTGGCAAAGGGGCCAATGTGATCTTCTTCTTGTTGATGGTGAAGGAATAAGTGTTCATTCTCCCATCATGTGTGACGTACCTATCAAAAAGCCAAGGTCTCCCAAGCAAAATATGGCAAGCATTCATTAGTATTACATCACACCATATTTGATCTTTATAACTCTTCCCAATGGATAAAGATACAAGCACACGCTTAACAATCTTAATGCCCTTCCCATGACTCAACCATTGTATATTGTAAGGAGAGGGATGAGAACTCACTTCAAACTTCAATTTTTCAACCATTATAGTGGAAGCCGCATTAGTACAACTACCACCATCTATAATGAGTGAACATACCTTCCCTTGAACCGTACACCTAGTATGGAAGATAGTTTCACGTTGCTCCAATTCGTTTGGTGTAGAAGCCACGCTTAATGCCCTCCTCAACACAAGTAATTCTCCATCATCCGCTTCTTCCACATTTTCCTCTTCACAAACGTCATTCTCCTCCTCAAGTTGCTCTTCTTCATATTCACTTTCATGGCAACTTGGTTCAACATATAAAGCGCTTTGATACTCAACAAGAGAGACTACACGTTTGTTAGGACATTCGGATGCAATATGGCCCAATCCTTGGCACCTAAAACATCTTCTTGGAGGCAATGTCCTTGGTTCTTGGACGTGGGGTTTGGATGGGGGATTTTGTGGCTGATTTTGTTGGGTTTTTCCGTAGGGTTTTTGGGAGGATGGGGGTTGATTTTGTGGAGTTTTGTATTGTGTTTGGGTAGGTGGATGTGTGGTATAAGGTTTGGATTGTGTAGGGTACGTTCTCATGGTATCTTTTCCTCTTTCTTTCCTTTGCCTTTCTACTTTCAAGGCCAAAGTACTTAATTCATCCAATGATTGATAAGGATGTAACTCAACAACATTACGTATCCAATCATTTAAACCAATTAGAAAACGTACCAAAACTTGTGGCTCATTCTCCTTCAAATCACAACGCCAAAGGAGATGTTCAAACTCCTTGGTATATTCTTCCACCGATTTGGATCCTTGAACTAGCTTTTGAAGCTTGACATAATTGTCTTGGACGTAGCTTTGGGGTAGAAACTTGCTTTGCAATTTAGACTTCATCTTTTCCCATGAACGGATCTTGTCCTTTCCCTTTGCTTGTCGCTTCTTTTGCAAGTTAGTCCACCAAATAGAAGCATGCTTTCTCAACTTCAATGCTACATACTTCACTTTTAGTTCATCATTAACTTCTTTCAAATCAAACACTCTTTCAACCGTTTGAATACAATCAAGAAATACCTCCGGGTCTAAACTACCGTCAAATTCGGGTATTTCAACTTTAAAATCAAAACGTTCACCCCTTCTTGAGAATGAATTAGGCGTGCCATATGAAGCCTCTTCATTAGACTCCTTTTGTAAAGCACGATTCAAATCCATATAGGTCTTTAATTGTTTTTGCAACATTTCAATTCGCAACCTCATAGCGTCGACATCCTTAGGGGAACCAGATTGAGACTCGTCCATTTGATTCAATCTTGATGTCAAATTAGAACTCTCGTAGGGTAAGGGACGGATTTTGCTAGGTTTGTGTTTGGTCTTAGGGTTCTTTGTGGAGCTTTAAGGTTCTTGATGAATTCTTGATGAATTCTTGATGAGTTCTTGATGAGTTCTTGATGAGTTCTTGGAAGAACTCAAAGGTGGCGTGTGAATGTGATGGGGTAAGGAACGGATTTGGCTAGGTAAGTGTTTGGTCTTAGGGTTCTTTGTGGAGCTTAAGGTTCTTGATGAATTCTTGATGAATTCTTGATGAGTTCTTGATGAGTTCTTGGAAGAACTCAAGGGTGGCATGTGAATGTGATGAAAACAAGGTGTAAAACAATGCAAGAAACGAGAGATATCAACAAGCTAAGCTCTGATACCACTTTTGATGCATAATGAATCAAAACTAGTCCATTATACACGAAATGAAAACGAATCGTTCACAAGTAAGAACTTGTGATTGTTGATTTCTCAAAGAAACGAATGAAACGAATGGAAATGATATGAAACGAAAGGCTTTGGACGAGAGTTCTATGATTATGACTAGAATGACAATCAAAAGAAACAAAAGACTAATCAAAACGTTCCAACAATGAAGAACAACTCGTTGAAATGAAGAACAAGATAGAATTTGGCAATGGAAACCTCCTTGATTGATACAGACGCACCACAATCAATTTGATATCCAACTCCTCCTTTACACCATCCAAGATTGCTCCCTCTTGGAATAGAAGAGAAGATTTGATCGAAATCCCCTCAAGGAATTCGAATCCTAGCTAGAAATGCTAGAAACTAAAGCATGACAACTTTAGAGAGAATTTGTGTTTATTATTCAATAGAATGAGATGTGTCAAATGAAGCACCCTAAGGGGTCTATTTATACTACTCAAGCCCCCCTTAGGCGTGTACAATCAAGAAACTAAGCCCCTTGAGGCTTACATCATCCTACACAAGTATGACATCATAAAGAAACAAGTAAACTATACTAGATTACATTTGATGATAACTTGCTCTACACTTAACCAAATTTAAAGATTCTTGAACCATATGAAAGCTCTTTGAATGTAGTTTAATCCACTCTAGTATGACTTCCATGATAGCCTTATGGTTCTTGAGTTAGAGAGCAAATCATCGAACCTTCACTTGAGAATCTAGTTGAACGTGTAGCTAGCATGATTGTTTCAAGCTCTTTGTTGATGTAGCTTAGCATTTGACGCTCATGATGGAGATTTGAGACCCAATCTACATCAAAACCTTATACCACACGTCCACCTACCCAAACACAATACAAAACTCCACAAAATCAGCCCCCATCCTCCCAAAAACCCTACGGAAAAACCCCACAAAATCAGCCACTAAATCCCCCATCCAAACCCCATGTCCAAGAACCAAGGACATTGCCTCCAAGAAGATGTTTTAGGTGCCAAGGATTGGGCCATATTGCATCCGAATGTCCTAACAAATGTGTAGTCTCTCTTGTTGAGTATCAAAGTGCTTTATATGTTGAACCAAGTTGCCATGAAAGTGAATATGAAGAAGAGCAACTTGAGGAAGAGAATGACGTTTGTGAAGAGAAAAATTTGGAAGAAGCGGATGATGGAGAATTACTTGTGTTGAGGAGGGCTTTAAGCGTGGCCTCTACACCAAATGAATTGGAACAACGTGAAACTATCTTCCATACTAGATATACGGTTCAAGGGAAGGTATGTTCACTCATTATAGATGGTGGTAGTTGTACTAATGCGGCTTCCACTATAATGGTTGAAAAATTGAAGTTAGAAGTGAGTTCTCATCCCTCTCCTTACAATATACAATGGTTGAGTCATGGGAAGGGTATTAAGATTGATAAGCGTGTGCTTGTATCTTTATCCATTGGGAAGAGTTATAAAGATCAAATATGGTGTGATGTAATACCAGTGGATGCTTGCCATATTTTGCTTGGGAGACCTTGGCTTTTTGATAGGTACGTCACACATGATGGGAGAATGAACACTTATTCCTTCACCATCAACAAGAAGAAGATCACATTGGCCCCTTTGCCACCTTCTTCTATCATTCGGCCACCCCAACAAAAGGAGCAAGAGAAGGAGTCCAATATTGTTTCTTTGCTAAAGGCGCATCAACATGAGTTCCAAGAGCAAAAGGAGTTGATCTTGGCTAATTTGCAAGAGGAACAAGCTTCCCCAACTCGTGAACACCCACGGCTCCAACCCATCCTAAGGAGATTCAATCATTTGTTCCCTAATGAGATGCCACACGGATTACCACCAAGAAGGAAGATAGAGCACAAAATTGATCTCATTCCCGGAGCCATCCTTCCAAACAAAGCGGCGTATAGAATGAATCCTAAGGAAGCTCAAGAGGTACAAACACAGGTTGATGAGTTACTTTCAAAGGGTTTGATAAGGCCTAGCATGAGTCCACGTATTGCCTCCTGTTACTAGTTCCAAAGAAAGATGGTTCGCAACGTATGTGTATGGATTGTAGGTCCATCAACAAGATAACTATCAAGTATAGGTTCCCTATTCCACGCTTGGAGGATCTACTTGATGAGTTATATGAGAAGTGGATATCACCAAATCCGTATCCATGAAGGTGATGAATGGTTAGTCATGCCATTTGGTCTTACTAATGCACCTTCTACATTCATGCGCTTAATGAATCATGTATTGAAGCCTTTGATTGGCAAATGTGTAGTAGTGTACTTTGATGACATTCTTATATAAAGTAAGAATGAGCTTGATCATGTAAAGCATTTAGAGCTAGTCATGTGTATCTTGGAGAAAGAGAAGCTCTACGCAAACATGGAGAAATGTTCATTCTTCTCACCCAAGGTCGTCTTCCTTGGATATGTACTATCACAAGATGGTATTCAAGTGGATCAAGGAAAGATCAAAGCTATACACGAGTGGCCTACACCAACGTCCATCCATGAGGTACGATCATTTCATGGTTTAGCTTCCTTCTATAGAAGATTTATCAAGAATTTTAGCACTATTATGGCTCCTATGACCGAGTTGTTGAAAAATAAAGAGTTCGAATGGAGTAGAAGTGCTGAAAGGGCGTTTGAAATAATCAAAGAGAAGCTTTGTAATGCACCAATACTTGTCTTGCCATGTTTTGACAAAATCTTTGAAGTTGAAGTAGATGCAAGTGGTGTTGGTATTGGAGCGGTTTTGTCTCAAGAAGGAAGGCCAATTGCTTATTTTAGTGAGAAGTTGAATGAGGCAAAAAGGAAGTATAGTACGTATGACAAAGAGTTCTATGCCATTGTACGAGCTCTTGAGCATTGGAGACATTATCTACTAAGTGGAGAGTTTATTCTTCATAGTGATCACGAAGCTCTCAAATACATCCAAGGGCAACATAAACTCAATCCACGACATGCCAAATGGGTTGAGTTCATGCAATCATTCCAAATTTGTGATCAAACACAAGGCCGGGCATTTGAATAAAGGTGCCGATGCTCTTTCAAGAAGGTACTTGCTTACACATATTCTTGATTCAAAAGGTTTTGGATTTGATCATATTAACGATTTATATGAGGATGATCAAGATTTCAAAGAAGTATTTGACCTCTCAAAGAAGCATCCACACGATATGTTTCATATTGAAGAAGGGTTTCTTTTCAAAGGGAATCAACTTTGTATCCCAAGGAGTAGCTTGCGTGAATTATTGATCATGGAGGTTCATGGAGGAGCCCTAGCTGGTCACTTTGGTATTGAGAAGACTTATTTGATGATGAGAGATCATTATTTTTGGCCAAGCATGATCAAAGATGTTGAGTATATTGTGAAAAGATGTGGGACTTGCAACCTTGCTAAGTGTCATGTTCTACCACAAGGGTTATATACGCCTCTACCTATTTCCTACCATCCATGGGAAGATGTGAGCCTTGACTTCGTTGTGGGTCTACCAAGGACTCAAAGAGGGAAAGATTCTATTATGGTTGTTGTTGATAGATTCTCGAAGATGGCACACTTCATTCCTTGCCATACTACCTATGATGCTACTAAAGTTGCAAATCTCTACTTTGAAGAAGTTGTGAAGCTACATGGTATCCCAAGGACTATGGTGAGTGATAGAGATTCGAAATTCCTTAGTCATTTTTGGATTACCTTATGGAAAAAGTTGGTACAAAGCTCAAATTTAGCACGGCATGTCATCCCCAAACGGATGGACAAACTGAAGTTGTCAACCGTACGTTGGGAGCCTTATTACGAGCTTTGGTGAGCAAGGACAAGAAAAGTTGGGATACTTTGCTAAGTCATGCTGAATTTGCTTATAATCAGAGTCCAAATCGAGCTACAAAGTTATCTCCATTTGAAGTTGTGTATGGTAAGAACCCTCTCAAGCCGATGGATTTATCTCCTATGTCTACATGAACTAAATTCAGTTTTGAAGCTAGTAAGAGAGTGGAGGAGATTAAGAAGTTACATGAGGAGGTTCGTGAAAAGATTATGAGGTATACCCAAAGGGTTGAAGAGAAGGTTAATCAAAAGAGGAAGAAAGTTATTTTCAAACATGGAGATTTGGTATGGATACATCTCAAGAAAGAAAGGTTTCCGAATAGAAGAAAAGGGAAATTGAAACCAAGAAGTGATGGTCCTTTTGAAATCATTGAGAAGATCGGAGATAATGCTTATAAGTTGAAACTAGATGATGGTTTTGAGGGGAGTTGCACTTTCAATGTAAGTGATCTCAAACCTTATTATCAAGAAGGAGAAGAACTTCCTAGTTTGAGGGAAAACTCTTTTGAACTAGGGGGGAATGATGTAGATTTGGTTCCAAACCTAAATCATGGAAGCCAAGTACTTAGCTACATCGAAAAGGAGCTAGAAGCTATCACATTTGGTTCACATTTGAATGGTCTTAACCATGGAGGAGTGATGATTTGCTCTCTATCTCAAGAACCATAAGGCTATCATGGAAGACGTCCTAGAGTTGATTAATCTACATTCAAAGAGCTTTCATATGGTTCAAGAAGTTTTCTCCTTTTTATTTTTTGTCTAACTTCAATTTGGATAAGAATTGAGAGAGTTATCATCAAATGTAATCTAGCTTAGTTCATTAGTTTCTTTATGATGTCATTCTTGTATTAGATGATGTAAGCCAGTTTTCCCCTCTTTCTTGATTTGTACACGCCTAAGGGGGCTTCCATTTAGTATAAATAGACCCCTTAGGGTGCTTCATTTCACACATCTCATTCTATTGAATAATAAACACAAATTCTCTCTAAAGTTGTCATGCTTTAGTTTCTAGCATTTTGGCTAGAGTTTCGGATTCCTTGAGGGGTTTTCGATCAAATCTTCTCTTCTATTCCAAGAGGGAGCAATCTTGGATGGTGCAAAGGAGGAGTTGGATATCAAATTGATTGTGGTGCGTCTATATCAATCAAGGAGGTTTCCATTGCCAAATTCTATCTTGTTTCTTCATCACGTCGAATTGTTCTTCATTGTTGGTACGTTTTTGCTTAGTCTTTTGTTTCTCTTGATTGTCATTCTTGTCATAATCTCTAGAACTCTCATCCAAAGCCTTTCGTTTCATATCATTCCATTCGTTTCATTCGTTTCTTTGAGAAATCAACAATCACAAGTTCTTACTTGTGAACGATCCGTTTTCATTTCGTGTATAATGGATTAGTTTTGATTCATTATGCATCACTCTTCTCCATCCAATTCTTCAACTTCCTCTACTTCAAGATCCTCCTCTATGTGTACCTCATTTAATTCTTTAGCCATGCTACTACATACTTCTTGAACTTGCTCATTTTCAACAAAAACATCACATTCGGCAAGTTCAACTTCTTCATTCACGCCTTCCTCCTCATACAATGGGTTGTCATATACTCGAAACTCTTCATTATTCTCCTCATACAATGGATTGTCATACACTTTAAACTCATCTTTAGGCACGCTACATACTACATTAACTTCCTCATTCGTGCCAAGGTTATCACATACTTCATGAACATCCTCATACACATCGAATACATCAAATGATTCACTTTCAAATTCTGGTTGCTCATAGGATGACGTTTGACATACACTTTCAACATGATCAAAACTTTGGCAAGATAGACTTGTACTTTGGTCAATGATTTCCTCGTCTTGGACAATAGGAGTGGGGAGGTTTATGGGCTGATTTGAGGTGCTTTGGATAGTAGGTGTGAGGTGGTTTAGGGGCTGTTTTGTAGGTCTTTGTTGTGTACGGCTTTTGTCCAAGAGTTCTTTACTCTTTACTTGAATTTCAACATCAAGAGCTAAAGAACTTAACTCTTTCAAGTGTGCGTAAGATTGATGTACAACAACACACCAAATGTAATCATTCAGACCAAGAGTATAACATACCAAAACGTGTGGATCATCCTCCTTAAGGCCATTCTTCCGTAGTTGCCGTCTGAATTCTATGGTATATTCAACCACGTCCTTGCTCCCTTGCTCTATTATTTCAAGCTTGTTGATGTAATCTCCTTTGTATTTGTATGTCAAGAACTCTTCTTGAACTTTGTTTCCATTCTTCTTGCTGGAACGTTTACTCCATTCATAAGGTGCTTCATATTCAACCTCATATGGATGTATCTTACGTGAATTTGCTCTTCTTGATCCCTTTTGAAGGATCCCAAGTTCTTCCATTTGTTTGGTGAGATCATCAATTTGTTGCTCCAAGAGTTTGAATTCACTTGGTGAATTCATGAAGAGATCTTTTGCAAGTCATAGAATATGAATCTTGATGAAGAAAGACTTCAAGCAAGACTCACGGTTTAGTGGGGAATGTAGGGGATGAAATGGGGAATGTCTTTAGGCTAGGTTTGAGTTTGGTTTAAGGTTTTTTGTGGAGTTTATGGTTCTTTATGAGTTCTTGATGAGTTCTTGTTGAGTTCTTGATGAGTTCTTGGCAGAACTTATGGGTGGCGTGAGAATGGAGATGGTGGGGGATGGATTTGTGGTGGAAAGATTGTAAAAGATGATATCAAGAACCACAAGAATCAATCTCCTAGGCTCTGATACCAATTTTGATGTATAATGGGATTAATGGAATCTCATTATACTTGGAAACAGGATCTTTAAAAACCAAGATAAGAATCTTGCTTCTCAAAGTTCTTAAAGATCAACCAAATTGAATGAAATGATGAATAATAGGATCAAGAATGATCAAATTATATAAAAGACTAGGATCTTTGAGTGGTTCTTTAAGATTGAATGAAAGAATGTATGAATGGATGGATAAACGAATGGAATGGACGAAATGGATGAACGAAATGAATGAAATGAATCTAGGAATGGATGGAATGTAAGTTTCTTAAATGATTGAATGATATTCGAATGAATCTTGAATTTGAAACAATGTAGAAACAAAAACAAGATCAATGGAAACTAGATAGAAACTCACGATTTGAATGATGAATGATAATGGCTTTGAAGATTCTTGGAGGATACAGCCACACCACCTTCAAGAATGCTTCAATCTCTTCCTATCACCACTTAGGACGCCACCCTAAGCTAGAAGAAGAAGATAGGATCGAATCTCCCTCAAGAGAAACGAAAACTAGCACAAAAGCTAGAGAGAAAACAACACCATGTGTTTACTTTGTATTTGATATATGAATGAATGAATTTACAAGAGGCCTAAGGGGGTATTTATAGTAATCCCAAGCCCCCTTGGACGTGTACAAATCAAGAATCTAGGCCCCTTGAGGCTTACATCATCCTACACAAGTATGACATCATAAAGAATCAAAATGAACTAAGCTAGATTAAAACATTGATAACTTGCTCGTTTCAAATCCAAATTCCAAGATTCAAAAACCATTGGAAAGCTCTTTCAATGCTCTTCAGTATGTATTTGGATGACTTTCTCAAAAGCTTTATGGTTCTTGAGATATAGAGCAAATTACCGAGCTGCCCTTGTTAAAGTCATTCGTTTGTGTAAGAGACATGAGTGAATGGGGCTCCTTTTCTATGTAATCAAGTATTTGGCTCCTTTGGTGTGTATTTGATGTCTCCCTTAATGACCTTGATGTATATGGCTATCAAATATACATCATAATTTTGATGTATAATGGGATCAAGGATGATCACATTACACAACAATATAAGGATCTTTAAACATGGGGTTGGATAGATTGATTCTTGATCACAAGAATGAAAGAATAAAGTTGGAAATGGAGTGTAAATGAATGAATAATGGATGATGAATGAATGGATGGATGGATGAACGAATGAATGGGGATGTATTCTGGTTGGTATGGAAAAGAATGGAATGAAAATGCAATGGAAATCAAAAGATTCAAAAGAATAGATTGAAACTTACAACAAAAATGAATCGTTTGATCGAATGATAAACGGCTTGGGATCTTCTAAGGAGATACAGATTCACCACTCCTAGAATCCTCCAACTCTTCCTATCACCATCTAAGATAGCCAATCTTAGAATAGAAGAAGAGATTCAAAAGACTCTCCCTCAAGAGAACCAATTCTAGCACACAAGCTAGAGAGAAAACACAATGTGTTTACTTTGTATTTGATATAAGATGTAATGAATGAATACAATGGCACCCTAGGGGGTCTATTTATACTACTCTTAGGACCCTTTGGACGTGTACCTAGGGTTCAAGAAACCAAGAATCAACTATTACATCATATATCCTATTTATGACATCATAAACTCTAAAATACAACTCTAGAAAGAAATTGTTATAACTCCTTCAGTACTTGTTCGTTTTCATTGATTCAAAAACCATTGGAAAGCTTATTGAAAGAGCTCCAATCTTTCCTTTGATGATTTCCTCAATAGATGTATGGATCTAGAGTAATAGAGTTATTTATGCTCATTGATGTCCTCCAAATGTGAGAGTAACTCCATGTAAGCTAGAATACCATCAAGGTCCTTCATGCTTTCTTCCTTGAGCTAATAAACCCTTGTAGTTGTTGATACCCAAGGCAACATTTGTAGCTTCTAGCTGGATAGAGGTCCTTTAGATAGGCCTTGATGTATATAGCTAGGCAAATATACATCATTCTCCCCCGGTTGAAAAAGTTTGTCCTCAAACATAGACAAAACTTCTTCTTCCTTGTTTTCCTTCCTTCTTAATAAGATGTCTTCCCATATGTGTTATTGAAATCACTTCTCTTGTTCCTTCTTATGAGTTTACAACTTTTCTTCTTGAATGCCTTGAAATCATCATATATTCCTTTGATGCTTGACTTGAACTTCAACTTTCTTCCAATTCTTCTCATGAATAAACCAATGATATTATGGTGCTTCAAATCTCGTTTATTCATGGAGATTGTAGAAATTTCATATAACTTCTCAACTTCAAAGTATAGATTCACAAGCTTGTAACTCATGATGAAGACAATAGTAATATGGTGTTCCATGTTTGAAGGATGACCTTCAACGATCTTAATATCATCTTGACTTCCTTGAATCCTTGGCACTTCAACCATAAATTTCAAGCTTTCATCTCCATATGGTATAGAAGGATTGCAAATGTCACAATATTGCAGCTTATACTCAATATCAACGATCATGCTAGGCCAGAAATAATACTCCTTCATCTTGAAATACATATTGAGTAGACCCAAATGATCAAAAGAATTTCCATGTACTTCCATGATCAAGATTTCACGAATTCCACTCCTTGGAATACAAACTTGATTCCCTTTGAAAAGAAATCCATGATCAATATAAAAGGATTGTTGAGGATGCTTATCACATACCTTGTATACTTCTTTAAAATCATCATCATCTTCATACAACTCGTTGATATATTCAAGACTAAGTACTCTTGAATCAAACATGTATCTCCTCGTTAGAAAACTTCCTTTAGTCAAAGGACTTGCTTCCTCCAAGTGACTTGATTTTGATGAACGAATCAAGTACTTCATCTCAAAGCATAATAATGGCTTGATCTCCTTATCACATGAAACATACTCCAATACTTTGTTAGAATCACAAAGCTTAAGCATGAATCCTTCAAGATAATAATCCTTTTGCTCAAATATCCTCATGATAGCAACAAGTATGAATGCTAAGCCATAAGCATGTAGCTTCTTCTTTTCTCCACTTGGTATTTCACCAAAATAATCCATGGGACAACTTCCTTGAGATAGGACTTCACCTTTCTCAACTCCATTTGTAATGAACAAATATGATGCAAGAATAGGGAATAAAAGAATATGACGATCTTTAGCATCCTTTAAGAGACATAGTACCTCAAGTATAGATGCAAGTATGGACCCTTCTTGAATAATTCTTTTCTTCCTTTTGTCCATTTGAATTACTCCATTTGATGAGATATGGTGAGATAGCATATTCTTGGACGAGAGGTAAGGACATTTCTCCAAGTACTTCTCCAATTCTCCATGTGGCTTTTTATGCTTCGCTAAGGCTAACTCCAAAGGATTTACATACTCCTTTCTAATTCTACTACATACAAAAATGTTATCAAAGTATACAAATACAATCTCTTTACATTGCAATGGTACATACTCTTTCAAAATATGTTGTATACTATGAAAATCAAGGACATTGATGTAGTTATCCATGAATTGCGCTTGATCCTTTGCATAGACCATTCGGTGATGAATCATAGGATTTGGTGGCAGCCTTTGATGCATGATAATACTCATGGAAGAGAAACGTACCAAAAGAGATAAGTGAGAGAGGTCACTTGTTGATGGTGCTTGTCCTTCATCCAAATATTCACAAATGAGAACAAGTGATGGTAAAGGATCTTGATCCTTTATAGGCCCACGGTTTCCAACCTCCATTGGTGTAAGAATGAGACTCCTTGGTTCTTCAAATTCATGATACTTATTCTCCATAAGTGCCATAAGAGTACTTTGATCCTCCTTGAGCCGTGAGACACAAGGTGGTAATAAGGACGCCTCTTGGAGCATGATACTCCTATCATACAACTTTGAATCTTCCAACAAAGTATAACAAGAATCCATAGAAGTAATATTACAATATAATGAATCTTTGCAAATCTTGTAAAAAGCAAGACTTATTAAACTTCTTGGATCCATATGAAGATCATTGCCATGGTGTGAATAACTCTTCATTTGCAATTCTTGGACATTTGTTGTAGCGAGGCTAATATCTTGGTCAAGATCAATGTCAACGTCAATGATGGCACAACTTTCTCCTTCTCGGATCAATGAACACATTTCATCACGTAGCTCTTCTCCATTCAATTCTTCAACTTCCTCTACTTCAAGATCCTCCTCTATGTGTACCTCATTTACTTCTTTAGCCATGCTACTACATACTTCTTGAACTTGCTCATTTTCAACAAAAACATCACATTCGGAAAATTCAACTTCTTCATTCACGCCTTCCTCCTCATACAATGGGTTGTTATATATTCGAAACTCATCATTATTCTCCTCATACAATGGATTGTCATACACTTTAAACTCATCTTTAGGCACGCTACATACTACATTAACTTCCTCATTTATGCCAAGCTTATCACATACTTCATGAACATCCTCATACACGTCAAATACATCAAATGATTCACTTTCAAATTCTGGTTGCTCATAGGATGACGTTTGACATACACTTTCAACATGATCAAAACTTTGGCAAGATAGACTTGTACTTTGGTCAATGATTTCCTCATCTTGGACAATAGGAATGGGGAGGTTTATGGGCTGATTTGAGGTGTTTTGGATAGTAGGTGTGAGGTGGTTTAGGGGCTGTTTTGTAGGTCTTTGTTGTGTACGGGTTTTGTCTAAGAGTTCTTTACTCTTTACTTGAATTTCAATATCAAGAGCTAAAGAACTTAACTCTTTCAAGTTTGCGTAAGATTGATGTACAACAATACCCCAAATGTATTCATTAAGACCAAGAGTATAACATACCAAAACGTGTGGATCATCCTCCTTAAGGCCATAATTCCGTAGTTTCCGTCTGAATTCTATGGTATATTCAACCACGTCCTTGCTCCCTTGCTCCATTATTTCAAGCTTGTTGATGTAATCTCCTTTGTATTTGTATGGCAAGAACTCTTCTTGAACTTTATTTCCATTCTTCTTGTTGGAACGTTTACTCCATTCATAAGGTGCTTCATATTACACCTCATAAGGATGTATCTCACGTGAATTTGCACTTCTTGATCCCTTTTGAAGGATCCCAAGTTCTTCCATTTGTTTGGTGAGATCATCAAGTTGTTGCTCCAAGCGTTTCAATTCACTTGGTGAATAAAGAGATCTTTTGCAAGCCATAGAATATGAATCTTGATGAAGAAAGACTTCAAGCAAGACTCACGGTTTAGTGGGGAATGTAGGGGACGAAATGGGGAATGTGTTTAAGCTAGGTTTGAGGTTTTTTTGTGCAGTTTATGGTTCTTTATGAGTTATTGATGAGTTCTTGGAAGAACTTATGGGTGGCGTGAGAATGGTGGGATGGTGGGGGATGGATTTGTGGTGGAAAGATTGTAAAAGATGATATCAAGAACCACAAGAATCAATCTCCTAGGCTCTGATACCAATTTTGATGTATAATGGGATCAAGGATGATCACATTACACAACAATATAAGGATCTTTAAACATGGGGTTGGATAGATTGATTCTTGATCACAAGAATGAATGAATAAAGATGGAAATGGAGTGTAAATGAATGAATAATGGATGATGAATGAATGGTTGGATGGATGAACGAATGAATGGGGATGTATTCTGGTTGGTATGGAAAAGAATGGAATGAAAATGCAATGGAAATCAAAAGATTCAAAAGAATAGATTGAAACTTACAACAAGAATGAATCGTTTGATCGAATGATAAACGGCTTGGGATCTTCTAAGGAGATACAGATTCACCACTCCTAGAATCCTCCAACTCTTCCTATCACCATCTAAGATAGCCAATCTTAGAATAGAAGAAGAGATTCAAAAGACTCTCCCTCAAGAGAACCAATTCTAGCACACAAGCTAGAGAGAAAACACAATGTGTTTACTTTGTATTTGATATAAGATGTAATGAATGAATACAGTGGCACCCTAGGGCACTACAACAAAACAGACCTAAGACGACCGTTACTATCGGTCGCTAAATGGCGTTACCGGGGGTCTATTTATACTACTCTTAGGACCCTTTGGACGTGTACCTAGGGTTCAACAAACCAAAAATACAACTCTGGAAAGAAATTGCTATAACTCCTTCAATACTTGTCCGTTTTCATTGATTCAAAAACCATTGGAAATCTTATTGAAAGAGCTCCAATCTGTCCTTCGATGATTTCCTCAATAGATGTATGGATCTAGAGTTATAGAGCAAAATATCAAACTGTACTTGATGGAGTCCTTTGCTGCCGTGAGAGATGACTTCTCAATAAGGACTTGAGTGTTATTTATGCTCATTGATGTCCTCCAAATGTGAGAGTAACTCCATGTAAGCTAGAATACCATCAAGGTCCTTCATGCTTTCTTCCTTGAGCTAATAAACCCTTGTAGTTGTTGATACCCAAGGCGACATTTGTAGCTTCTAGCTGGATAGAGGTCCTTTAGCTAGGCCTTGATGTATATAGCTAGGCAAATATACATCATTCTCCCCCGGTTGAAAAAGTTTGTCCTCAAACATAGACAAAACTTCTTCTTCCTTGTTTTCCTTCCTTCTTTATATGATGTCTTCCCATATGTGTTATTGACATCACTTCTCTTGTTCCTTCTTATGAGTTTACAACTTTTCTTCTTGAATGCCTTGAAATCATCATAGATTCCTTTGATGCTTGACTTGAACTTCCACTTTCTTCCAAGTCTTCTCATGAATAAACCAATGATATTATGGTGCTTCAAATCTCGTTCATTCATGGAGATTGTAGAAATCTCATATAACTTCTCAACTTCAAAGTATAGATTCACAAGCTTGTAACTCATGATGAAGATAATAGTAATATGGTATTCCATCTTTGAAGGATGACCTTCAACGATCTTAATATCATCTTGACTTCCTTGAATCCTTGGCACTTCAACCATAAAATTCAAGCTTTCATCTCCATATGGTATAGAAGGATTGCAAATGTCACAATATTGCAGCTTATACTCAATATCAACGATCATGCTAGGCCAGAAATAATACTCCTTCATCTTGAAATACATATTGAGTAGACCCAAATGATCAAAAGAACTTCCATGTACTTACATGATCAAGATTTCACGAATTCCACTCCTTGGAATACAAACTTGATTCCCTTTGAAAAGAAATCCATGATCAATATAAAAGGATTGTTGAGGATGCTTATCACATACCTTGTGTACTTCTTTAAAATCATCATCATCTTCATACAACTCCTTGATATATT
This sequence comes from Portulaca oleracea, assembly GCA_029582165.1. Taxonomy (NCBI): domain Eukaryota; kingdom Viridiplantae; phylum Streptophyta; class Magnoliopsida; order Caryophyllales; family Portulacaceae; genus Portulaca; species Portulaca oleracea. The sequence continues at coordinate 26,554,052 of CM055874.1, forward strand.
CAAGACTAAGTACTCTTGAATCAAACATGTATCTCCTCGTTAGAAAACTTCCTTTAGTCAAAGGACTTGCTTCCTCCAAGTGACTTGATTTTGATGAACGAATCAAGTACTTCATCTCAAAGCATAATGATGGCTTGATCTCCTTATCACATGAAACATACTCCAATACTTTGTAAGAATCACAAAGCTTAAGCATGAATCCTTCAAGATAATAATCCTTTTGCTCAAATATCCTCATGATAGCAACAAGTATGAATGCTAAGCCATAAGCATGTAGCTTCTTCTTTTCTCCACTTGGTATTTCACCAAAATAATTGATGCATAATGAATCAAAACTAATCCATTATACACGAAATGAAAACGGATCGTTCACAAGTAAGAACTTGTGATTGTTGATTTCTCAAAGTAACGAATGAAATGCATGAAAAAGGAATAAAATGAAAGGCTTAGGACGAGAGTTCTATGATTATGACAAGAATGACAATCAAGAGAAACAAAAGACTAATCAAAACGTACCAACAATGAAAAACAACTCGTCGAAATGAAGAACAAGATAGAATTTGACAATGGAAACCTCCTTGATTGATATAGACGCACCACAATCAACTTGATATCCAACTCCTCCTTTGTACCATCCAAGATTGCTCCCTCTTGGAATAGAAGAGAAGATTTGATCGAAATCTCCTCAAGGAATTCGAATCCTTGCTAGAAATGCTAGAAACTAAAGCATGACAACTTTAGAGAAAATTTGTGTTTATTATTCAATAGAATGAGATGTTTGTAATGAAGCACCCTAAGGGGTCTATTTATACTACAAATGCCCCCCTTAGGCGTGTACAATCAAGAAACTAAGCCCCTTGAGGCTTACATCATCCTACACAAGTATGACATCATAAAGAAACAAGTAAACTATACTATATTACATTTGATGATAACTCTCTCAATTCTTATCCAAATTTAAAGATTCTTGAACCATATGAAAGCTCTTTGAATGTAGATTAATCCACTCTAGGACGTCTTTCATGATAGCCTTATGGTTCTTGAGATAGAGAGAAAATCATCAAACCTCCTTTTGAGAAACTAGTTGAACGTGTAGCTAGCATGATTGTTTCAAGCTCTTTTTGAATAATGTCTAGCTTTTGACCCTCATGATGGAGATTTGAGACCCAATCTACATCATTCCGCCCTAGTTGAAAAGAGTTTGCCCTCAAACTAGGAAGTTCTTCTCCTTCTTGATAGTAAGGTTTGAGATCACTTACATTGAAAGTGCAACTTCCTTCATAACCATAATCTAGTTTCAACTTATAAGCATTATCTCCGATCTTCTCAATGACTTCAAAAGGACCATCACTTCTTGGTTTCAATTTCCCTTTTCTTCTACTTGGAAACCTTTCTTTCTTGAGATGTATCCATACCAAGTCTCTAGGCTTGAAAATAACTTTCTTCCTCTTTTGATTGACCTTCTCTTCAATCCTTTGGGTATACCTTATAATCTTTTCACGAACCTCCTCATGTAACTTCTTAATCTCCTCCACTCTCTTACTAGCTTCAAAACTGAATTTAGTTGATGTAGACATAGGAGATAAATCCATCGGCTTGAGAGGGTTCTTACCATACACAACTTCAAATGGAGATAACTTTATAGCTCGATTTGGACTTCGATTATAAGCAAATTCAGCATGACTTAGCAAAGTATCCCAACTTTTCTTGTCCTTGCTCACCAAAGCTCGTAATAAGGCTCCCAACGTACGGTTGACAACTTCTGTTTGTCCATCCGTTTGGGGATGACATGCCGTGCTAAATTTGAGCTTTGTACCCAACTTCTTCCATAATGTAATCCAAAAATGACTAAGGAATTTTGAATCTCTATCACTCACCATAGTCTTTGGAATACCATGTAACTTCACAACTTCTTCAAAGTAGAGATTTGCAACTTTGGTAGCACCATAGGTAGTATGGCAAGGAATGAAGTGTGCCATCTTCGAGAATCTATCAACAACAACCATAATAGAATCTTTCCCTCTTTGAGTCCTTGGTAGACCCACAACGAAGTCAAGGCTCACATCTTCCCATGGATGGTAAGGAATAGGTAGAGGCGTGTATAACCCTTGTGGTAGAACATGAGACTTAGCAAGGTTGCAAGTCCCACATCTTTTTACAATATGCTCAACATCTTTGATCATGCTTGGCCAAAAATAATGATCTCTCATCATCAAATAAGTCTTCTCAATACCAAAGTGACCAGCTAGGACTCCTCCATGAACCTCCATGATCAATAATTCACGCAAGCTACTCCTTGGGATACAAAGTTGATTTCCTTTAAAAAGAAACCCCTCTTCAATATGAAACATCTCGTGTGGATGCTTCTTTGAGAGCTCAAATACTTCTTTGAAATCTTGATCTTCCTCATACAAATCTTTAATATGATCAAATCCAACAACTTTTGAATCAAGAATATGTGTAAGCAAGTACGTTCTTGAAAGAGCATCGACACCTTTATTCAAATGCCCGGCCTTGTGTTTGATCACAAATTGGAAAGATTGCATAAATTCAACCCATTTGGCATGTCATGGATTGAGTTAATGTTGCCCTTGGATGTATTTGAGAGCTTCGTGATCACTATGAAGAATAAACTCTCCACTTAGTAGATAATGTCTCCAATGCTCAAGAGCTCGTATAATGGCATAGAACTCTTTGTCATACGTACTTGTACAAATCAAGAATCTAGGCCCCTTGAGGCTTACATCATCCTACACAAGTATGACATCATAAAGAATCAAAATGAACTAAGCTAGATTAAAACAATGATAACTTGCTCGTTTCAAATCCAAATTCCAAGATTCAAAAACCATTTGAAATTTCTTTGAATAGTCTATCTTTGATTCTAGGATGACTTTCTCAAAAGCTTTATGGTTCTTGAGATATAGATTAAATTACCGAGCTGCCCTTGTTGAAGCCATTCGTTTGTGTAAGAGACATAAGTGAAAGGTGCTCCTTTTCCATGTAAACAAGTATTTAGCTCCTCTGGTGTGTATTTGATGTCTCCCTTGATGACCATGATGTATATGGCTATCAAATATACATCATACTCCCCCGGTTGAAAAAGTTTGTCCTTAAACTTAGACAAAACTTCTTCTAAACCGTTACATAGCACTTCTTCTAAGCTCATCCTTCTTCTTATAAGATATCTTTCCAAAAGTATTGTTCACATCAACTTGGTTCTTCCTCTTGCATTCCTTGAAGAGATTACAAACTCTCTTTTTAAATGCTTTGAAATCATCATAGATCCCTTTGATGAACTTCCACTTTCTTCCAAGTTTTCTCATGAATAATCCAATGATATCATGGTGCTTCAAATCTCGTTTATTCATGGAGATTGTAGAAATCTCATATAACTTCTCAACTTCAAAGTATAGATTCACAACCTTGTTACTCATGATGAAGACAAAAGTATTATGGCGTTCCATCTTTGAAAGATGACCTTCAACGATCTTAATATCATCTTGATTCCTTGAATCCGTGGCACTTCAACCATAAAATTCAAGTTTTCATCTCCATATGGTATAGAAGGATTGCAAATGTCACAATATTGCAGCTTATACTCGATATCAACGATCATGCTAGGCCATAAATAATACTCCTTCATCTTGAAATACGTATTGAGAAGACTCAAATTATCAAAAGAACTTCCATGTACTTCCATGATCAAGATTTCATGAATTCCACTCCTTGTAATATACACTTGATTCCCTTTGAAAAGAAATCCATGATCAATATTAAAGGACTGTTGAGGATGCTTCTCACATACCTTGTATACTTCTTTAAAATCATCATCATCTTCATACAACTCCTTGGTATATTCAAGCCTAAGTACTCTTGAATCAAATATGTATCTTCTTGTTAGAAAACTTCCTTTAGTCAAAGGACTTGCTTCCTCCAAGTGACTTGATTTTGATGAATGAATCAAGTACTTCATCTCAAAACATGATGATGGCGTGATCTCCTCTTCATATAAAACATACTCCAATACTTTGTAAGATTCACGAAGCTTAAGCATGATTCCTCCAAGATAATATTCTTTTTGCTCAAATACCCGCATGATAGCAACAAGTATGAATGCTAAGCCATAAGCATGTAGCTTCTTGTTTTCTCCACTTACTATGTCACCAAAATAATCCATGGGACAACTTCCTTGAGATAAGACTTCACCTTTCTCAACTCCATTTGTAATGAACAAATATGATGAAAGAATAGGGAATAAAAGAATATGATGATCTTTAGCATTTTTTAAGAGACATAGTACCTCAAGTATGGATGTAAGTATGGACCCTTCTTGAATAATTCCTTCTTTCCTTTTGTCCACTTGAATTACTCCATTTGATGAGGTATGTTGAGATAGCTCATTCTTGGACGAGAGGTAAGGACAATTCTCTAAGTACTTCTCCAATTCTCCATGTGGCTCCTCATGCTTCGTCAAGACTAACTCCAAAGGATTTACATACTCCTTTCTACTTCTACTACAAACAAAAATGTTATCAAAGTATACACATACATTCTCTTTACATTGCAATGGTACATACTCTTTCGAAATATGTTGTATACTATGAGAATCAAAGCCGTTGATGTAGTTATCCATGAATTGCGCTTGATCCTTTGCATAGACCATTCGGTGATGAATCATAGGATTTGGTGGCAGCCTTTGATGCATGATAATACTCGTGGAAGAGAAACGTACCCAAAGAGATAAGTGAGAGAGGTCATTTGTTGATGGTGCTTGTCTTTCATCCAAATATTCACAAATGAGAACAAGTGATGGCATAGGATCTTGATCCTTTATAGACTCACGGTTTCCAACCTTCATTGGTGTAAGAATGAGACTCCTTGGTTCTTCAAATTCATGATACTTATTCTCCACAAGTGTCATAAGAGTACTTTGATCCTCCTTGAGCCGTGAGACACAAGGTGTTAATAAGGACGCCTCTTGGAGCATCATACTCCTATCATACAATTTTGATTCTTCCAACAAGTATAACTAGAATCCATAGAAGTAACATTACAATATAATGAATTTTTGCAAATTTTGTAAAAAGAAAGACTTACTAAACTTCTTGGATCCATATGAAGATCATTGCCATGGTGTGAATAACTCTTCATTTGCAATTCTTGGACATTTGTTGTAGCGAGGCTAATATCTTGGTCAAAATCAATGTCAACGTCAATGATGGCACAACTTTCTCCTTCTTGGATCAATGAACACATTTCATCACGTAGTTCTTCTCCATTCAATTCTTCTACTTCCTCTACTTCAAGATCCTCCTCTATGTGTACCTCATTTACTTCTTTAGCCATGCTACTACATACTTGTTGAACTTGCTCATTTTCAACAAAAACATCACATTCGGCAAATTCAACTTCTTCATTCAGGCCTTCCTCCTCATACAATGGGTTGTCATATACTTGAAACTCATCATTATTCTCCTCATACAATGGATTGTCATACACTTTAAACTCATCTTTAGGCACGCTACATACAACATTAACTTCCACATTCGTGCCAAGGTTATCACATACTTCATAAACATCCTCATACACGTCAAATACATCAAATGATTCACTTTCAAATTCTGGTTGCTCATAGAATGACGTTTGACATACACTTTCAACATAATCAAAACTTTGGCAAGATAGACTTGTACTTTGGTCAATGATTTCCTCGTTTTGGACAATAGGAATGGGGAGGTTTAGGGGCTGTTTTGTGGAGCTTTGGATAGTAGGTGTGGGGAGATTTAGGGGTTGTTTTGTGGAGTGATGGGCAAGAGGTTGTTGGGGTTGTTTTGTAGGCGTTTGGACGAGAAGTTTGGGACGAGTTTGTAGCTTAGTTTCAAGGTCCTTGGCGTGGGATTGTTGGGATGGTTTGTGAGGTTTTTGTTGTATATGGGTTCTATCCTAAAGTTCTTTACTCTTTACATGTATTTCAACATCAAGGGCTAAAGAACTTAACTCCTTCAAGTTTGTGTAAGATTGATATACAACAACACGCTGAATGTAATCATTAAGACCAAGAGAGTAACATACCAAAACTCGTTGATCATTCTCCTTAAGAGCATATTTCCATAGTTGCCGCCTGAATTCTATTGTATATTCAACCACGTCTTTCGTCCCCTTCTCCATTCTTTCAAGTTTGTTGATGTAGTCTCCTTTGTAAATGAATGGCAAGAACTCTTCTTGAACTTTATTTCCATTCTTCTTGCTGGAACGTTTACTCCATTCATAAGGTGCTTCATATTCAACCTCAAAAGGATGTATCTCACGTGAATTCGCTCTTCTTGATCCCTTTTGAAGGATCCCAAGTTCTTCCATTTGTTTGGTGAGATCATCAAGTTGTCGTTTCATTTGTTGCATATCACCTTGTGAATCCATTAGGGAACTCACACACGCCATGTAATATCAATCTTTGATGAAGAAAGATTTGCAAGTCTCTCGGTTTTGGGGTTTGGGGGTGAAGGACGAGAGGTGGGCTATGTTTAGGTGGGATTTGTGTTTGGGTTTTGGGTTCTTTTTGTGGTTCTTGGTGGACGTGAGATGGGGGAAGGTGGGGGATGAATTTGTGATGGAAAGATGGTGAAAAGATTGTAAAAAGATAGATCAAGAACTAAGAGAATCAACTCCTAAGCTATGATACCAATTTTGATGTATAATGGGATCACAAGATCTCATTATACAAAAGGGTTTAGGATCTTTAAGAGCGAAGATGAAAATCTTCTTTATCAAAGTTCTTAAGAATAGAAAATGGGATGGAAACTGAATGGAAAGATAGAAAGAACTATGAAAGATGATTACCAAATGGGTGATTGATGATGGACGAATGGTAATGAATGATTGGATGAATGAAACGAATGTGTAAATGAATTGATGTATATTTGATGGCCATATACATCAAGGACATCAAGGAAGACATCCAATATGCATCATAGGAGCCTAATACTCGGTTATATGGCAAAAGAGGATCATTCACTCAAGTATCCCTTTCGTTTGAATGATTTCAACAAGGGCAATTTGGTAATTTACTCTATAACTCTAGATACATGCGTCTAATGAGGAAGTCATCCAAAGACATATTGAAGAGCATTGAAAGAGCTTTTCCAATGGTTTTTGAATCTTGAAGTTTGGACAAGTATTGAAGGAGTTATAGTCTTTTCTTTCTAGAGTTGTATTTTAGAGTTTTTATGATGTAATAAATGTGTAGGATGATGTAAGCCTCAAGTGTCCTAACAAAAGGGTAGTATCTTTGGTGGAATATCAAAGTGCTTTGTATGTAGAACCGGAGTATCATGAAAATGAACAGGAGAAAGAAGAAGAAGATGACGTGAATGAGGAAGAGGAAGTAGAGGAGGCCGACGAAGGAGAAATGCTAGTAGTAAGAAGGGCCTTAAGTGTTGCTAGTGTTCCAAACGAGCTAGAACAAAGGGAGAACATCTTTCACACAAGGTGTACTATTCAAGGCAAGGTGTGTTCTCTAATCATTGATGGAGGAAGTTGCACTAATGCCGCTTCTACAACCATGGTGAACAAACTACAATTGGAGGTTAGTCCACACCCATCCCCTTACACCATTCAATGGCTAAGTCATAGGAAGGGAATTCAAGTAGTTCATCGTGTACTTGTAAGTCTTTCCATTGGTAGAAACTATAAAGATTCTATTTGGTGTGATGTAATTCCAATGGATGCTTGTCATATTTTGCTTGGGAGACCTTGGCTTTTTGATAGGCATGTCACGCATGATGGGAGAATGAACACATACACGTTTATTCTCAACAAAAAGAAGATCACTTTGGCTCCTCTCTCACCATCATCGATCATACGTCCCCAACAACAACAACAAAAGGAGGAGACTAACATTGTGACATTCATGAAGGCCGAACATCATGAATTCCAAGAGCATAAAGATCTTATTCTAGCAAACATGGAGGAAGAGGAAACATCCCCAACTATTGAGCATGCACGTCTTCCCCCTCTTTTGGAACGTTTCAAACACTTGTTCCCAAAAGAGATGCCCACGGGATTACCTCCAAGAAGATAAATTGAGCACAAAATTGATCTAGTTCCGGGTTCTATGCTCCCCAACAAACCGGCCTATTGAATGAATCCAAAGGAAGCTCAAGAAGTACAAAGGCAAGTAGATGAGCTCCTATCCAAAGGCTTGGTGCGTGAAAGCATGAGTCCATGTGCCGTTCCGGTCTTACTTGTGCCTAAGAAAGATGGGTCTCAAAGAATGTGTATGGATTGTCGAGCCATAAACAAAATCACAATCAAGTATAGATTCCCAATCCCACGCCTTGAGGATCTACTTGATGAGCTACATGGAAGTGTTGTGTTCTCTAAAGTTGATTTGAGGAGTGGATATCATCAAATAAGGATTCATGAAGGAGATGAGCAGAAAACGACATTGAAGACCAAGGAGGGCTTATATGAATGGCTTGTGATGCCATTTGGCCTTACAAATGCACCATCTACTTTTATGCGTTTAATGAACCATGTATTGAAGCATCTAATTGGCAAATGTGTAGTAGTTTACTTTGATGATATTCTTGTATATAGTAGAAGTGAAAGGGAACATGTAAAGCATCTAGAGTTGGTCATGTACTTCTTGGAGAAGGAGAAGCTCTACGCCAATTTGGAGAAATGTCATTTCTTCTCATCCAAGATTGCGTTTCTTGGTTATCTTCTTTCACAAGAGGGCATACAAGTCGACAAGGAGAAAGTGAAAGCTATTCAAGAGTGGCCTACACCAAAGTCCATTCATGAGGTACGAAGCTTTCATGGTTTAGAAACTTTCTATAGAAGGTTTATAAGGAATTTTAGCTCCATTCTTGCACCTATGACCGAATTGTTGAAAGAGAAGGAGTTTACATGGACTAGAGGTGCTAATGAAGTGTTTGAAGTGATTAAGGAGAAATTGTGCCATGCACCTATTCTTGCCTTACCATGTTTTGATAAATTGTTTGAAGTTGAAGTGGATGCAAGTGGAGTAGGAATTGGAGCCGTCCTAACCCAAGAAGGCCGCCCCATTTCTTAGTTTAGTGAGAAGTTGGATGAAGCTAAGAGGAAGTATAGCACCTATGACAAAGAGTTCTATGCCATCATAAGAGCTCTTCAACATTGAGGCATTATCTTCTAAGTGGTGAATTCATCTTACATAGTGATCATGAAGCTCTTAAATTCATCCAAGGGCAACACAAGTTAAACCCAAGGCACGCCAAATAGGTGGAGTATATGCAAGCATTCCATTTTGTGATCAAACATAAAGCGGGACATCTTAACAAAGGAGCGGATGCTTTATCAAGAAGGTACTTACTTACCAATGTTTTAGATTCAAGAGTCCTTGGTTTTGAGCATATCAAAGAGTTGTATGAAAATGATGAGGATTTTAAGGAGGTTTATGAGCTTTGTAAGAAGCACCCCCATCAACTTTTCCACATTGAAAATGGGTTTCTCTTCAAAGGGAATCAACTTTGTATCCCAAAAAGTAGCATCCGAGAGCTATTAATCATGGAGGTCCTTGGAGGATCATTGGCGGGTCACTTTGGAATTGAAAAGACCTACCTTATAATGAAGGAGCATTATTTTTGGCCAAGCATGATTAAAGATGTTGAGCATATGGTAAAGAGGTGTAACACTTGCAATATTTCAAAGGCACATGCTCTACCATAAGGGTTGTATACTCCTTTGCCCATTCCACATCATCCCTGAGAAGATGTGAGTTTAGACTTCGTTGTTGGTCTACCAAGAACACAAAGAGGCAAAGATTCTATTATGGTGGTCGTTGATAGATTTTCCAAGATGGAACATTTTATTCCATGCCATACTACTTATGATGCTACTAAGGTTGCAAACATTTATTTTGAGGAAATAGTGAAGCTACATGGAATTCCAAAGACCATGGTGAGTGATCGAGATTCCAAGTTCCTTTGTCATTTTTGGCTTACTTTATGGAAGAAGCTTGGTACAACATTGAGGTTTAGCACCGCATGTCATCCACAAACGGATGGACAAACCGAAGTGACTAATCGAACTTTGGGAGCTCTTCTTCGGATATTGGTTAGTAAAGACAAGAAGGGTTGGGATACTCTTCTATGTCATGCTGAATTTGCCTTCAATCGAAGTCCAAGTAAAGCCACAGGGTTGTCACCTTTTCAAGTTGTTTATGGAAGGAACCCTCTCCAACCTATGGATCTCACGCCCATCTCTACATCAACAAAGTTTAGTTTTGAAGCTAACAAAAGGGTGGAAGAGATTAAGAAGCTACATGAGGAGGTTCGAGCTAAAATTGAGAAGTATACCTCAAGTGTCTCAAGTAGAGTGAATAAATCAAGAAATAAGGTTGTATTTGAGCCTGGAGATCTTGTTTGGATTCACTTGAAGAAAGAAAGATTTCCTACTAAGAGGAAAGGTAAGCTTGCACCAAGAGGAGATGGTCCTTATAAAGTTTTGGAGAAGATTGGTTATAACGCTTATAAATTGCAACTTGGAGAAGACTATGAAGGGAGTTGATGTATAATGGGATCAAGGATGATCACATTACACAACAATATAAGGATCTTTAAAAACCAAGATAAGAATCTTGCTTCTCAAAGTTCTTAAGGATCCAAAAATGAATGAAAAAGGATGAAGATAAACGAAAAGATGGTGACATTCGTTTACCAAGATTGAAGATCAATTGAAGTTTTGATGAATGATGGATGAATGACGAATTGAGGGGATGAACGATTGATGAATGATGATGAACGATGACTTCTTGAACACTTGTTGGACGAATATGGAGTGGACGAATGGTTCTTGATAGATTGAATGTTGATTGATGCTTGAAAGATTAGTCAAAGATGGATGAATGCTTGAATGAACGAATTGGATGAATGAATGATAGATTTGGCTCTTGAAGATTCTTGGACGATACAGACACACCACCTTCAAGAATGCTTCAATCTCTTCCTATCACCACTTAGGACGCCACCCTAAGCTAGAAGAAGATGATAGAATGGAATCTCCCTCAAGAGAAACGAAATACTAGCGAAAGTTAGAGAGAAAACAACACCTTGTGTTTGTATTTGATTCATTGAATGAATGAGATTACAAGAGGCCTAAGGGGGGTATTTATAGTAATCCTAGTCCTCCCTAGACATGTAAAAATCAAGAATTAGGCTCCTTGAGGCTTACATCATGCTACACATTTATTACATCATAAAAACTCTAAGATACAACTCTAGAAAGAAAAGACTATAACTCCTTCAATACTTGTCCAAACTTCAAGATTCAAAAACCATTGGAAAGCTGTTTCAATGCTCTTCAATACGTCTTTGGATGACTTCCTCATTAGCCGCATGTATCTAGAGTTATAGAGTAAATTACCAAACTGCCCTTGTTGAAATCATTCAAATGAAAGGGATACTTGAGTGAATGATGCTCTTTTCCATATAACCGAGTATTAGGCTCCTATGATGCATATTGGATGTCTTCCTTGATGTCCTTTATGTATATAGCCATCAAATATACATCATACTCCCCCGATTTAAAAAGTTTGTCCTCAAACTTTGAGCATCAACTCTCTTACTTGCCTTCTTCACAAGAAATTACAATATTTCTTCTTAAATGTTTTGAAATCATCGTAGACTCCCTTACAAAACTTCCTCAACTTCTTCCAAAATAACCCAATGGCGCTTTTGGACTTTGTTTCTCGATACTCCACCATGGGTATAGGAATTCCATGTAACTCTAAAATTTCAAAATCCACAATTTGGCCTTCATCATTTAATATGAAGCGATCTACTCTCGAATGATCACCCGTGACTATATTCTCTGGTCTTCTTCGAATCCTTGGCACTTCAACCATAAGATTCAAGTGGATATCTCTAGGGTGCACATGATAGATACGTTCCATTGGAGAATTCAAGATTGGAGGGTTGCTTAATTTGCATTCCTCCAAGTTTGTAAAAATAAGATCCTTATGCTCTTCATATCCATGATATTCCTTCTTCATGATTGTTACAATGCTACTTTCATCCTCCTTGGGCCGTGGGTTAGAAGATGGTGGTAGAGGTGTCAAAGTGATCTTCTTTTGGTGGAGGGTGAGAGTGTAAGTGTTGGCCCTCCCATCATGTATGACACTCCTATCGAACAACCATAGCCTTCCCAACAAAATATGACAAGTATCCATAGGCTTAGCCATTGTATAGTGTAGGGTGTGGGATGAGGGCTAATCTCCATTTGCAATTTCTCGACCATTGTTGTAGAAGCGGCATTGGTGCAACTTCCTCCATCTATGATCAATGAGCATACTTTTCCTTTGATGGTACAACGAGAGCGAAAGATAGCCTCCCTTTGTACTTGATCATTTGGCACTGGAACTTCATTTAAGGCCCTTCCTACTACAAGTAACTCTCCATCATCCGGCTCCTCTACACATTCTTCAACATTTTCTTCCTCATTCACGTCAACTCCCTTTTCCTCTTCACTCTCATTTTCATGACACTCCGGTTCTACATAGAAAGCACTTTGATATTCCACCAAAGATACTACTCTCTTGTTTAGGCACTCCGAAGCATAATGTCCCAACCCTTGGCATCGAAAACACCTTCTTGATGCTAGGAATTTGGTTTCTTGGACTTGGGGTTTATGGATGGATGGGGGCTGATTTTGTGGAGTTTTTGTGTTTGGGGGTTTTGTAGGGAATGTGGAATTTTGTTATGGCGTGTGTGGGAATGTAGGGTGGGATGATTCTTGTGGAGTTTGGTACTTGTTCAAGACTTCTTTTCCCTTATTTCTCCTTTGCCTCTCAACTTTAAGGGATAAAGAACTCAATTCATCCAAAGTTTTGTATGATTGCAACTCAACAATGTGTCTAATCCAATCATTAAGACCAAAAAGATAACGTACCAAAGTTTGTGGTTCATTCTCTTTGATATCACAACGCCAAAGAAGATGTTCAAACTCCTTTGTATATTCCTCCACACTTTTGCTCCCTTGAACCAATCGTTGTAGCTTGTAGTAGTTATCTTGGAGATAACTTGGTTGTAGAAACTTCTCTTGGAGCTTCTTCTTCATCTTATCCCACGTTCTAATCTTGTCCTTGCCCTTAGCTCGCCTCTTCTTTTGCAAATTGGCCCACCATATGGACGCATGTTTTCGCAATTTAAGAGCCACATACTTCACTTTCTTCTCATCATCAACTTCTTTAAGATCAAAAATACGTTCATCAGTTTGCATCCAATCTAAGAAGTTTTCAGGAATCTCCACTTTGAAACCAAAATGTTCTTCCCTTCTTTAACGTCTACTACTTTAAGCATCCTCCTCATCTTCTTGAGGTTTTCTCACAAAAGAATCATCACGCATCTCTCTATGTTGAAGATGCATGTATCTCTTTAGTTGATTGTTGAGATAGGTGATTCTTTTCTCTAATGCTTCAACATCTTCTTGGGGCTCCGTAGGTGTCGAAGTGCTTGAATCTTCCATCTTGAACAATCTTGGTGTAGAAAGATTGCACGAACACGGTTTTGGGGTTTTGGGAGGGTAAAGGACGAGAGGGGATTTGTGTTTGGGGCGTATTGTGTTTGGGTTATGGGTTCTTTGTGGAGTTTATGGTTCTTTATGAGTTCTTGATGGGTTCTTGTTGAGTTCTTTATGAGTTCTTGGAAGAACTTTGGGTGGCGTGTGATGGTGGGATGTTGGGGACGGATTTGTGATGGAAAGATGGTAAAAAGATGGAACAAGAACTAAGAGAATCAATCTCCTAAGCTCTGATACCAATTTTGATGTATAATGGGATCAATGATGATCACATTACACAACAATATAAGGATCTTTAAAAACCAAGATAAGAATCTTGCTTCTCAAAGTTCTTAAGGATCCAAAAATGAATGAAAAAGGATGAAGATAAACGAAAAGATGGTGAAATTCGTTTACCAAGATTAAAGATCAATTGAAGTTTTGATGAATGATGGATGAATGACGAATTGAGGGGATGAACGATTGATGAATGATGATGAACGATGACTTCTTGAACACTTGATGGACGAATATGGAGTGGACGAATGGTTCTTGATAGATTGAATGTTGATTGATGCTTGAAAGATCAATCAAAGATGGATGAATGCTTGAATGAACGAATTGGATGAATGAATGATAGATTTGGCTCTTGAAGATTCTTGGAGGATACAGACACACCACCTTCAAGAATGCTTCAATCTCTTCCTATTACCACTTAGGAAGCCACCCTAAGCTAGAAGAAGATGATAGAATTGAATCTCCCTCAAGAGAAACGAAATACTAGCAAAAGCTCGAGAGAAAACAACACCTTGTGTTTGTATTTGATTTATTGAATGAATGAGATTACAAGAGGCCTAAGGGGGGTATTTATAGTAATCCTAGCCCTCCCTAGACGTGTACAAATCAAGAATTAGGCCCCTTGAGGCTTACATCATCCTACACATTTATTACATCATAAAAACTCTAAAATACAACTCTAGAAAGAAAAGTCTATAACTCCTTCAATACTTGTCCAAACCTCTAGATTCAAAAACCATTGGAAAGCTCTTTCAATGCTCTTCAATATGTCTTTGGATGACTTCCTCATTAGACGCATGTATCTAGAGTTGTAGATTAAATTACCAAACTGCCCTTGTTGAAATCATTCAAACGAAAGGGATACTTGAGTGAATGATGCTCTTTTTCACATATAACCGAGTATTAGGCTCCTATGATGCATATTGGATGTCTTCCTTGATGTCCTTGATGTATATGGCCATCAAATATACATCAGGAGTTGCACTTTTAATGTGAGTGATCTCAAGCCCTTTTATGGAGATAATGGAGAACTTCCTAGTTTGAGGACAAACTCTTTTCAACTAGGGGGGAATGATGTAGATTTGGTCCCAAACCTACATCATGGAAGCCAAGTACTTGGTTACTTTCGAAAGGAGCTTGAAACTATCACATGTGGTACACATTCGAATAGTCTTAACTATGGAGGAGTGATGATTTGTTCTCTAACTCAAGAACCATGAAGCTACCAAGGAAAGTATCCTAGAGTGAAATGATATACTTTTCAAGAGCTTTCCAATGGTTCAAGAATCTTTAGATTTGGATAGGTATAGAGAAAGTTATCATCAAATGTAATCTAGCTTAGTATACTTGTTTCTTTATGATGTCATTCTTGTAATAGATGATGTAAGCTAGTTTACTCCTTTTTCTTGAAATGTACACGCCAAGGGGGGGTCCTCTATTAGTATAAGTAGACCCCTTGGGTGCCTTGTAATCCCATTCAATTCAATACAATGAAATA
Source organism: Portulaca oleracea (assembly GCA_029582165.1). Taxonomy (NCBI): domain Eukaryota; kingdom Viridiplantae; phylum Streptophyta; class Magnoliopsida; order Caryophyllales; family Portulacaceae; genus Portulaca; species Portulaca oleracea. The sequence goes on from CM055874.1 coordinate 26,569,386, forward strand.
CAATGTTCAAACAAACACATGTTGTTGTTTTCTCTCGAGCCTTGCTAGATTTCGAACTCTTGAGGGAGTTTCGAGTTTCTCCCCTTCTTCTATCCAAGGTTGGCATCCTTGGTGGTGAAAGGAAGGAATTGAAGAGTCTTGAAGGTGGTGTGTCTATATCCTCCAACGAGCTTCAATCGCCATTATCATTCGTTTCAATTCAAAGCATTCAATCGTCCATTCGTTCATCAATCACATTCATTTGGTAATCATCTTTCATAGTTCTTTCCATCTTTCTCATCCAATTCCATTCCATTTTTGAATCCTAAGAACTTTGAGAAGGGAGATCTTCATCTTTGCTCTTAAAGATCCTAAACTCTTTTGTGTAATGAGATCTTTTGATCCCATTATACATCACAAAATGAACTAAGCTAGATTAAAACAATGATAACTTGCTCGTTTCAAATCCAAATTCCAAGATTCAAAAACCATTGGAAAGTTCTTTGAATAGTCTATCTTTGATTCTAGGATGACTTTCTCAAAAGCTTTATGGTTCTTGAGATATAGAGCAAATTACCGAGCTGCCCTTGTTGAAGCCATTCGTTTGTGTAAGAGACATGAGTGAAAGGTGCTCCTTTTCCATGTAATCAAGTATTTAGCTCCTTTGGTGTGTATTTGATGTCTCCCTTGATGACCTTGATGTATATGGCTATCAAATATACATCAATAATGGGATCACAAGATCTCATTACACAAAAGGGTTTAGGATCTTTAAGAGTGAAGATGAAAATCTCCCTTCTCAAAGTTCTTAGGATTCGAAAATGGAATGGAAATGGATAGAAAAGATGGAAAGAACTATGAAAGATGATTACCAAACGAATGTAGTTGATGAACGAATGGATGATCGATTTAATGCTTTTGATTGAATGAACGATAATGACGATTGAAGCTCCTTTGAAGGATAAAGACACACCACCTTCAAGACTCTTCAATTCCTTCCTTTCACCACCAAGGATGCCAACCTTGGATAGAAGAAGGGGAGAAACTCGAAACTCCCTCAAGAGTTCGAAATCTAGCAAGGCTAGAGAGAAAACAACAACATGTGTTTGTTTGAACATTGTATTTCATTGTATTGAATTGAATGGGATTACAAGGCACCCAAGGGGTCTATTGAAAATGGGAAAACTAGCAAGGCTAGAGAGAAAACAACAACATCAAGTGTTTGTTTGGATTTTGTATATTGATTGAATTGAATTGAATGAGATTACAAGGCACCCAAGGGGTCTATTTATACTAATAGAGGACCCTCTTGGCATGTACATTTCAAGAAAAAGGAGTAAACTAGCTTACATCATCTAATACAAGAATGACATCATAAAGAAACAAGTGGACTAAGCTAGATTACATTTGATGATAACTCTCTCAATTCTTATCCAAATCTAAAGATTCTTGAACCATTGGAAAGCTCTTGAAAAGTAGATCATTTCACTCTAGGATACTTTCTGATGTATAATGGGATCAAGAGATCTCATTACACATAGAAATCAGGATCTATAAAAACCAAGATAAGAATCTTGCTTCTCAAAGTTCTTAAAGATCAACCAAATTGAATGAAATGATGTATAATAGGATCAAGGATGATCAAATTATACAAAAGATTAGGATCTTTAAGTGGTTCTTTAAGATTGAATGAATGAATGAATGAATGAATGGATGGATAAACGAATGGAATGGACGAAATGGATGAATGAAATGAATGAAATGAGAGTGTAAATGGATAGAATGTAAGTTTCTTGAATGATTGAATGATATTCAAATGAATCTTGAATTTGAAACAATGTAGAAACAAAAACAAGATCTAATGAAAACTAGAAAGAAACTCACGATGTGAATGATTAATGATATTGGCTTTGAAGATTCTTGGAGGATACAGCCACACCACCTTCAATGCTTCAATCTCTTCCTATCACCACCTAGGACGCCACCCTAAGCTAGAAGAAGAAGATAGGATCGAATCTCCCTCAAGAGAAACGAAAGACTAGCAAAAGCTAGAGAGAAAACAACACCATGTGTTTGTATTTGATATATGAATGAATGAGATTACAAGAGGCCTAAGGGCATGTATCTAGAGTTATAGAGTAAATTACCAAACTTCCCTTGTTGAATTCATTCAAACGAGAGGGATACTTGAGTGAATTATGCTCTTTTGCCATATAATCGAGTATTAGGCTCTTATGATGTATATTGGATGTCTTCCTTGATGTCCTTGATGTATATGGCCATCAAATATACATCAGTTTCCTTGGTAGCTTCATGGTTCTTGAGTTAGAGAGCAAATCATCACTCCTCCATGGTTAAGACTTTTCGAATGTGAACCACATGTGATAGTTTCATGCTCCTTTTGAATGTAGCCAAGTACTTGGCTTCCATGATGTAGGTTTGGGACCAAATCTACATCATTCCCCCCTAGTTGAAAAGAGTTTGTCCTCAAACTAGGAAGTTCTCCATTATCTCCATAAAAGGGCTTGAGATCACTCACATTAAAAGTGCAATTCCCTTCATAGTCTTCTCCAAGTTGCAATTTATAAGCGTTATCACCAATCTTCACCGAAACTTTATAAGGACCATCTCCTCTTGGTGCAAGCTTACCTTTCCTCTTAGTAGGAAATCTTTCTTTCTTCAAGTGAATCCAAACAAGATCTCCAGGCTCAAATACAACGTTCTTCCTTGATTTATTCACTCGACTTGATACACTTTAGGTATACTTCTCAATTTTAGCTCGAACCTCCTCATATAGCTTCTTAATCTCTTCCACCCTCTTGTTAGCTTCAAAACTAAACTTTGTTGATGTAGAGATGGGCGTGAGATCCATTGGTTGGAGATGGTTCCTTCCCTAAACAACTTGAAAAGGTGACAACCCTGTGGCTTTACTTGGACTTCGATTGAAGGCAAATTCAGCATGACATAGAAGAGTATCCCAACCCTTCTTGTCTTTACTTACCAATATCCGAAGTAGAGCTCCCAAATTTCGATTAGTCACTTCGGTTTGTCCATCCGTTTGTGGATGACATGCGGTGCTAAACTTCAATGTTGTACCAAGCTTCTTCCATAAAGTAAGCCAAAAATGACTAAGGAACTTGGAATCTCGATCACTCACCATGGTCTTTGGAATGCCATGTAGCTTCACTATTTCCTCAAAATAAAGGTTTGCAACCTTAGTAGCATCATAAGTAGTATGGCATGGAATAAAATGTGCCATCTTGGAAAATCTATCAACGACCACCATAATAGAATCTTTGCCTCTTTGTGTTCTTGGTAGACCAACAACGAAGTCTAAACTCACATCTTCCCATGGATGATGTGGAATGGGCAAAGGAGTATACAACCCTTGTGGTAAAGCATGTGCCTTTAAAATATTGCAAGTATTACACCTCTTTACCATGTGCTCAACATCTTTAATCATGCTTGGCCAGAAATAATGTTCCTTCATCATAAGGTAGGTCTTCTCAATTCCAAAGTGACCCGCCAATGATCCACCATGGACCTCCATGATTAACAACTCTTGCATGCTACTTTTAGGGATACAAAGTTGATTCCCTTTGAAGAGAAACCCATTTTCAATGTGAAAAAGTTGATGGGGATGCTTCTTACAAAGCTCATAAACCTCCTTAAAATCCTCATCATTTTCATATAACTCTTTGATATGCTCAAAACCAAGGACTCTTGAATCTAAAACATGGGTAAGTAAGTACCTTCTTGATAAAGTATCCGCTCCTTTGTTTAGATGACCCGCTTTATGTTTGATCACAAAATGGAATGCTTGCATATACTCCACCCATTTGGCGTGCCTTGGGTTTAACTTGTGTTGCCCTTAGATGAATTTAAGAGCTTCATGATCACTATGTAAGATGAATTCACCACTTAGAAGATAATGCCTCCAATGTTCAAGAGCTCTTATGATGGCATAGAACTCTTTGTCATAGGTGCTATACTTCCTCTTAGCTTCATTCAACTTCTCACTAAAGTAAGAAATGGGGCGGCCTTCTTGGGTTAGGACGGCTCCAATTCCTACTCCACTTGCGTCCACTTCAACTTCAAACACTTTATCAAAACATGGTAAAGCAAGAATAGGTGCATGGCACAATTTCTCCTTAATCACTTCAAACGCTTCATTAGCACCTATAGTCCATGTAAACTCCTTCTCTTTTAACAATTAGGTCATAGGTGCAAGAATGGAGCTAAAATTCCTTATAAACCTTCTATAGAAAGATGCCCTCTTTTGAAAGAACATATCCAAGGAACACAATCTTGGATGAGAAGAAATGGCATTTCTCCAAATTTGCGTAGAGCTTCTCCTTCTCCAAGATGTACATGACCAACTCTAGATGCTTTACATGTTCCCTTTCACTTCTACTATATACAAGAATATCATCAAAGTAAACCACTACACATTTGCCAATAAGAGGCTTCAATACATGATTCATTAAACGCATAAAAGTAGATGGTGCATTTGTAAGGCCAAATGGCATCACAAGCCTTTCATATAAGCCCTCCTTGGTCTTTAATGCCGTTTTCCACTCATCTCCTTCATGAATCCTTATTTGATGATATCCACTCCTCAAATCAACTTTACAGAACAAAACACTTCCATGTAGTTCATCAAGTAGATCCTCAAGGCGTGGGATTGGGAATCTATACTTGATTGTGATTTTGGTTATGGCTCGACAATCCATACACATTCTTTGAGACCCATCTTTCTTAGGCACAAGTAAGACCGGAACAAGAATGGACTCATGCTTTCACGCACCAAGCCTTTGGATAGGAGCTCATCTACTTTCCTTTGTACTTCTTGAGCCTCCTTGGATTCATTCGATAGGCCGGTATGTTGGGGAGCATAGATGATAGAACCTGGAACTAGATCAATTTTTTGCTCAATTTCCCTTCTTGGAGGTAATCCCTTGGACATCTCTTTTGGGAACAAGTGTTCGAATCGTTCCAAAAGAGGGTGAAGACGTGCATGCACAATAGTTGGGGTCGCTTCTTCCTCCTCCAAGTTTGCTAGAATAAGATCTTTATGCTCTTGGAATTCATGATATTCGGCCTTCATGAATGTCACAATGTTAGTCTCCTCCTTTTGTTGTTGTTGTTGTTGGGGACGTATGATCGATGATGGTGAGAGAGGAGCCAAAGTGATCTTCTTTTTGTTGAGAATAAACGTGTATGTGTTCATTCTCCCATCATGCGTGACATGCCTATCAAAAAGCCAAGGTCTCCCAAGCAAAATATGACAAGCATCCATTGGAATTACATCACACCAAATAGAATCTTTATAGTTTCTACCAATGGAAAGACTTACAAGTACACGATGAACCACTCGAATTCCCTTCCCATGACTTAGCCATTGAATGGTGTAAGGGGATGGGTGTGGACTAACCTCCAATTATAGTTTGTTCACCATGGTTGTAGAAGCGGCATTAGTGCAATTTCCTCCATCAATGATTAGAGAACACACCTTGCCTTGAATAGTACACCTTGTGTGAAAGATGTTCTCCCTTTGTTCTAGCTCGTTTGGAACACTAGCAACACTTAAGGCCCTTCTTACTACTAGCATTTCTCCTTCATAGGCCTCCTCTACTTCCTCTTCCGCATTCACGTCATCTTCTTCTTCTTTCTCCTGTTCATTTTCATGATACTCCGGTTCTACATACAAAGCACTTTGATATTCCACCAAAGATACTACCCTTTTGTTAGGACACTCCGAAGCATAATGTCCTAAGCCTTTACAACGAAAACACCTTCTTGGGGCTAGGGGTTTTGGTTCTTGGACGTGGGGTTTGGGGATGGATGGGGGTTGATTTTGTGGTGCTCTTGTGTTTGGTTGTTTTGTGGGGAATGTGGATTTTTGTGGTGGAATGTAAGAACGTGTGTTTTGTGGGGGTTTGTATGTGGTTTGATACTTGGTCACGTTTTCTTTCCCTCTTTCCTTTCTTTGCCTTTCTACTTTTAAGGGCAAAGAACTCAATTCGTCAAAAGATTGGTAAGGATGCAATTCAACAATGTTATGAATCCATTCATTTAGACCATATAGAAAACGTACCAAAGTTTGAGGTTCATCCTCTTGGAGATCACAACGCCAAAGGATATGCTCGAATTCCTTTGTGTACTCCTCAACACTTTTGCTCCCTTGGACCAAACGTTGCAATTTGTAATAGTTATCTTGGAGATAAATTGGTGGTAGGAACTTTTCTTGCAACTTTGATGTATAATGGGATCACAAGATCTCATTACACAAAAGGGTATAGGATCTTTAAGAGCGAAGATAAAAATCTCCTTTCTCAAAACTCTTAAGAATCGAAAATGGGATGGAAAACGAATGGAAAGATAGAAAGAACTATGAAAGATGATTACCAAATGGGTGATTGATGAAGGACGAATGGTAATGAACGATTGGATGAATGATACGAATGTGTAAATGAATGGAATGAATGTAGGAATGAATGGAATGTAAGTTTCTTGAATGATATTCAAATGAATCTTGAATTTGAAACAATGTAGAAACAAAAACAAGATCAAAAGAACTAGAAATGAAACTCACGATTGATAAGAATGATAATGGCTTTGAAGACTCCAATGAGGATATAGGCACACCACCTCAAAGAACTCTCCAATTCTACCTTTCACCACCAAGGGATGCCAACCCAAGGCTAGAAGTAGGGATATTCGAAACTCCCTCAAGAGATTAAAAAACTAGCACAAAAGCTAGAGAGAAAACAACACCATGTGTTTACTTTGTTTTTGATATATGAATGAATGACTTTACAAGAGGCCTAAGGGGGTATTTATAGTAATCCCAAGCCCCCTTGGACGTGTACAAATCAAGAATCTAGGCCCCTTGAGGCCTACATCATCCTACACAAGTATGACATCATAAAGAATCAAAATGAACTAAGCTAGATTAAAACATTGATAACTTGCTCGTTTCAAATCCAAATTCCAAGATTCAAAAACCATTGGAAAGCTCTTTGAATAGTCTATCTTTGATTCTAGGATGACTTTCTCAAAAGCTTTATGGTTCTTGAGATATAGAGCAAATTACCGAGCTGCCCTTTGTTGAAGCCGTTCGTTTGTGTAAGAGACATGAGTGAAAGGTGCTCCTTTTCCATGTAATCAAGTATTTAGCTCCTTTGGTGTGTATTTGATGTCTCCCTTGATGACCTTGATGTATATGGCTATCAAATATACATCATACTCCCCCGGTTGAAAACGTTTGTCCTCAAACTTAGACAAAACTTCTTCTAAACCGTTACATAGAACTTCTTCTAAGCTCATCCTTCTTCATATAAGAGATCTTTCCAAAAGTATTGTTCACATCAACTTGCTTCTTCCTCTTGCATTCCTTGAAGAGATTACAAACTCTTTTTTTAAATGCTTTGAAATCATCATAGATCCCTTTGATGAACTTCCACTTTCTTCCATGTTTTCTCATGAATAATCCAATGATATCATGGTGCTTCAAATCTCGTTTATTCATGGAGATTGTAGAAATCTCATATAACTTCTCAACTTCAAAGTATAGGTTCACAACCTTGTTACTCATGATGAAGATAATAGTATTATGGCGTTCCATCTTTGAAGGATGACCTTCAACGATCTTAATATCATCTTGACTTCCTTGAATCAAAGGCACTTCAACCATAAAATTCAAGTTTTCATCTCCATATGGTATAGAAGGATTGCAAACGTCACAATATTGCAGCTTATACTCGATATCAACGATCATGCTAGGCCAGAAATAATACTCCTTCATCTTGAAATACGTATTTAGAAGACCCAAATTATCAAAAGAACTTCCATGTACTTCCATGATCAAGATTTCATGAATTCCACTCCTTGGAATACACACTTGATTCCCTTTGAAAAGAAATCCATGATCAATATTAAAGGATTGTTGACGATGCTTCTCACATACCTTGTATACTTCTTTAAAATCATCATCATCTTCATACAACTCCTTGGTATATTCAAGCCTAAGTACTCTTGAATCAAATATGTATCTTCTTGTTAGAAAACTTCCTTTAGTCAAAGAAATTGCTTCCTCCAAGTGACTTGATTTTGATGAATGAATCAAGTGCTTCATCTCAAAACATGATGATGGCGTGATCTCCTCTTCATATAAAACATACTCCAATACTTTGTAAGATTCACGAAGCTTAAGCATGATTCCTCCAAGATAATAATCTTTTTGCTCAAATACCCTCATGATAGCAACAAGTATGAATGCTAAGCCATAAGCATATAGCTTCTTCTTTTCTCCACTTAGTATGTCACCAAAATAATCCATGGGACAACTTCCTTGAGATAGGACTTCACCTTTCTCAACTTCATTTATAATGAACAAATATGATGAAAGAATAGGTAATAAAAGAATATGATGATCTTTAGCATTCTTTAAGAGACATAGTACCTCAAGTATGGATGTAAGTATGGACCCTTCTTGAATAATTCCTTCTTTCCTTTTGTCCACTTGAATTACTCCATTTGATGAGGTATGTTGAGATAGCTCATTCTTGGACAAGAGGTAAGGATAATTCTCCAAGTACTTCTCCAATTCTCCATGTGGCTCCTCATGCTTCGTCAAGACTAACTCCAAAGGATTTACATACTCCATTCTACTTCTACTACATACAAAAATGTTATCAAAGTATACACATACATTCTCTTTACATTGCAATGGTACATACTCTTTCGAAATATGTTGTATACTATGAGAATCAAAGCCGTTGATGTAGTTATCCAAGAATTGCGCTTGATCCTTTGCATAGACCATTCGGTGATGAATCATAGGATTTGGTGGCAGCCTTTGATGCATGATAATACTCATGGAAGGAAAACGTACCCAAAGAGATAAGTGAGAGAGGTCACTTGTTGATGGTGCTTGTCTTTCATGCAAATATTCACCAATGAGAACAAGTGGTGGCATAGGATCTTGATCCTTTATAGGCTCATGGTTTCCAACCTCCATTGGTGTAAGAATGAGACTCCTTGGTTCTTCAAATTCATGATACTTATGCTCCATTAGTGTCATAAAAGTACTTTGATCCTCCTTGAGCCGTGAGACACAAGGTGGTAATAAGGACGCCTCTTAAAGCATCATACTTCTATCATACAATTTTGATTCTTCCAACAAAGTATAACTAGAATCCATATAAGTAATATTACAATATAATGAACTTTTGCAAATCTTGAAAAAACCAAGACTTACTAAACTTCTTGGATCCATATGGAGACAATTGCCATGGTGTGAATAGTTCTTCATTTGTAAATCTTCGACATTTGTTGTAGCGAGGCTAATATCTTGGACAAGATCAATGTCAATGTCAATGATGGCACAACTTTTTCCTTCTTGGATTAATGAACACATTTCATCACGTAGCTCTTCTCCATTCAATTTTTCTACTTCCTCTACTTCAAGATCCTCCTCTATGTGTACCTCATTTACTTCTTTAGCCATGCTACTACATACTTCTTGAACTTGCTCATTTTCAACAAAAACATCACATTCGGCAAATTCAACTTCTTCATTCACGCCTTCCTCCTCATACAATGGGTTGTCATATACTTGAAACTCATCATTATTCTCCTCATACAATGGATTGTCATACACTTTAAACTCATCTTTAGGCACGCTACATACTACATTAACTTCCACATTCGTGCCAAGGTTATCACATACTTCATGAACATCCTCATACACGTCAAATACATCAAATGATTCACTTTCAAATTCTGGTTGCTCATAGGATGACGTTTGACATACACTTTCAACATGATCAAAACTTTGGCAAGACAGACTTGTACTTTGGTCAATGATTTCCTCGTCTTGGATAATAGGAATGGGGAGGTTAGGGGCTGTTTTGTGGAGCTTTGGATAGTAGGTGTGGGGAGGTTTAGGGGTTGTTTTGTGGAGTGATGGGCAATAGGTTGTTGGGGTTGTTTTATAGGCGTTTGGACGAGAGGTTTGGGACGAGTTTGTGGCTTAGTTTCAAGGTCCTTGGCGTGGAATCGTTGGGATGGTTTGTGAGGTCTTTGTTGTATATGGGTTCTATCCCAAAGTTCTTTACTCTTTACTTGTATTTCAACATCAAGGGCTAAAGAACTTAACTCCTCCAAGTTTGTGTAAGATTGATATACAACAACACGCCGAATGTAATCATTAAGACCAAGATAGTAACATACAAAAACTCGTTAATCATTCTCCTTAAGAGCATATTTCCATAGTTGCCGCCTGAATTCTGTTGTATATTCAACCACGTCCTTGCTCCCTTGCTCCATTCTTTCAAGTTTGTTGATGTAGTCTCCGTTGTAATTGAATGGCAAGAACTCTTCTTGAACTTTATTTCCATTCTTCTTGCTGGAACGTTTACTCCATTCATAAGGTGCTTCATATTCAACCTCATAAGGGTATATCTCACGTGGATTTGCTCTTCTTGATCCCTTTTGAAGGATCCCAAGTTCTTCCATTTGTTTGGTGAGATCATCAAGTTGTCGTTTCATTTGTTGCATATCACCTAGTTAATCCAATAGAGAACTCACACACGCCATGTAATATCAATCTTTGATGAAGAAAGATTTGCAAGACTCTCGGTTTTGGGGTTTGGGGGGGTGAAGGACGAGAGGGTTTGTGTTTATGTGGTTTTTGTGTTTGATTTCGGGTTCTTTGTGGAGTTTATGGTTCTTTATGAGTTCTTGATGAGTTCTTGTTGAGTTCTTGATGAGTTCTTGGAAGAACTTATGGGTGGCGTGAGAATGGGGGGAAGGTGGGGGATGAATTTGTGATGGAAAGATGGTGAAAAGATTGTAAAAAGATGGATCAAGAACTAACAGAATCAACTCCTAAGCTCTGATACCAATTTTGATGTATAATGGGATCACAAGATCTCATTACACAAAAGGGTTTAGGATCTTTAAGAGAGAAGATGAAAATCTCCTTTCTCAAAGTTCTTAAGAATCGAAAATGGGATGGAAAACGAATGGAAAGATAGAAAGAACTATGAAAGATGATTACCAAATGGGTGATTGATGATGGACGAATGGTAATGAACGATTGGATGAAAGAAACGAATGTGTAAATGAATGGAATGAATGTAGGAATGAATGGAATGTAAGTTTCTTGAATGATAGAATGATATTCAAATGAATCTTGAATTTGAAACAATGTAGAAACAAAAACAAGATCAAAAGAACTAGAAATGAAACTCACGATTGATAAGAATGATAATGGCTTTGAAGACTCCAATTAGGATATATGCACACCACCTCAAAGAACTCTCCAATTCTACCTTTCACCACCAAGGGATGCCAACCCAAGGCTAGAAGTAGGGATATTCGAAACTCCCTCAAGAGATTCAAAAACTAGCACAAAAGCTAGAGAGAAAACAACACCATGTGTTTACTTTGTTTTTGATATATGAATGAATGAATTTACAAGAGGCCTAAGGGGGTATTTATAGTAATCCCAAGCCCCCTTGGACGTGTACAAATCAAGAATCTAGGCCCCTTGAGGCTTACATCATCCTACACAAGTATGACATCATAAAGAATCAAAATGAACTAAGCTAGATTAAAACATTGATAACTTGCTCGTTTCAAATCCAAATGCCAAGATTCAAAAACCATTGGAAAGCTCTTTGAATAGTCTATCTTTGATTCTTGGATGACTTTCTCAAAAGCTTTATGGTTCTTGAGATATAGAGCAAATTACCGAGCTGCCCTTTGTTGAAGCCGTTCGTTTGTGTAAGAGACATGAGTGAAAGGTGCTCCTTTTCCATGTAATCAAGTATTTAGCTCCTTTGGTGTGTATTTGATGTCTCCCTTGATGACCTTGATGTATATGGCTATCAAATATACATCATACTCCCCCGGTTGAAAACGTTTGTCCTCAAACTTAGACAAAACTTCTTCTAAACCGTTACATAGCACTTCTTCTAAGCTCATCCTTCTTCTTATAAGAGATCTTTCCAAAAGTATTGTTCACATCAACTTGCTTCTTCCTCTTGCATTCCTTGAAGAGATTACAAACTCTTTTTTTAAATGCTTTGAAATTATCATAGATCCCTTTGATGAACTTGCACTTTCTTCCATGTTTTCTCATGAATAATCCAATGATATCATGGTGCTTCAAATCTCGTTTAATCATGGAGATTGTAGAAATCTCATATAACTTCTCAACTTCAAAGTATAGATTCACAACCTTGTTACTCATGATGAAGATTATAGTATTATGGCGTTCCATCTTTAAAGGATGACCTTCAACGATCTTAATATCATCTTGACTTGAATCCATGGCACTTCAACCATAAAATTCAAGTTTTCATCTCTATATGGTATAGAAGGATTGCAAACGTCACAATATTGCAGCTTATACTCGATATCAACGATCATGCTAGGCCAGAAATAATACTCCTTCATCTTGAAATACGTATTGAGAAGACCCAAATTATCAAAAGAACTTCCATGTACTTCCATGATCAAGATTTCATGAATTCCACTCCTTGGAATACACAATTGATTCCCTTTGAAAAGAAATCCATGATCAATATTAAAGGATTGTTGACGATGCTTCTCACATACCTTGTATACTTCTTTAAAATCATCATCATCTTCATACAACTCCTTGGTATATTCAAGCCTAAGTACTCTTGAATCAAATATGTATCTTCTTGTTAGAAAACTTCCTTTAGTCAAAGGACTTGCTTCCTCCAAGTGACTTGATTATGATGAATGAATCAAGTACTTCATCTCAAAACATGATGATGGCGTGATCTTCTCTTCATATAAAACATACTCCAATACTTTGTAAGATTCACGAAGCTTAAGCATGAATCCTCCAAGATAATATTCTTTTTGCTCAAATACCCTCATGATAGCAACAAGTATGAATGCTAAGCCATAAGCATGTAGCTTCTTCTTTTCTCCACTTAGTATGTCACCAAAATAATTTATGGGACAACTTCCTTGAGATAGGACTTCACCTTTCTCAACTCCGTTTGTAATGAACAAATATGATGAAAGAATAGGGAATAAAAGAATATGATGATCTTTAGCATTCTTTAAGAGACATAGTACCTCAAGTATGGATGTAAGTATGGACCCTTCTTGAGTAATTCCTTCTTTCCTTTTGTCCACTTGAATTATTCCATTTGATGAGGTATGTTGAGATAGCTCATTCTTGGACGAGAGGTATGGACAATTCTCCAAGTACTTCTCCAATTCTCCATGTGGCTCCTCATGCTTCGTCAAGACTAACTCCAAAGGATTTACATTCTCCTTTCTACTTCTACTACATACAAAAATGTTATCAAAGTATACACATACATTCTCTTTACATTGCAATGGTACATACTCTTTCGAAATATGTTGTATACTATGAGAATCAAAGCCGTTGATGTAGTTATCCATGAATTGCGCTTGATCCTTTGCATAGACCATTCGGTGATGAATCATAGGATTTGGTGGCAGCCTTTGATGCATGATAATACTCATGGAAGGGAAACGTACCCAAAGAGATAAGTGAGAGAGGTCACTTGTTGATGGTGCTTGTCTTTCATCAAAATATTCACAAATGAGAACAAGTGGTGGCATAGGATCTTGATCCTTTATTGGCTCACGGTTTCCAACCTCCATTGGTGTAAGAATCAAACTCCTTGGTTCTTCAAATTCATGATACTTATGCTCCATTAGTGTCATAAAAGTACTTTGATCCTCCTTGAGCCGTGAGACACAAGGTGGTAATAAGGATGCCTCTTGGAGCATCATACTTCTATCGTACAATTTTGATTCTTCCAACAAAGTATAACTAGAATCCATAGAAGTAATATTACAATATAATGAACTTTTGCAAATCTTGTAAAAACCAAGACTTACTAAACTTCTTGGATCCATATGGAGACAATTGCGATGGTGTGAATAGTTCTTCATTTGCAATTCTTCGATATTTGTTGTAGCGAGGCTAATATCTTGGACAAGATCAATGTCAATGTCAATGATGGCACAACTTTCTCCTTCTTGGATTAATGAACACATTTCATCACGTAGCTCTTCTCCATTCAATTTTTCTACTTCCTCTACTTCAAGATCCTCCTCTATGTGTACCTCATTTACTTCTTTAGCCATGCTACTACATACTTCTTGAACTTGCTCATTTTCAACAAAAACATCACATTCGGCAAATTCAACTTCTTCATTCACGCCTTCCTCCTCATACAATGGGTTGTCATTTACTTGAAAATCATCATTATTCTCCTCTTACAATGGATTGTCATACACTTTAAACTCATCTTTAGGCACGCTACATACTACATTAACTTCCACATTCGTGCCAAGGTTATCACATACTTCATGTACATCCTCATACACGTCAAATACATCAAATGATTCACTTTCAAATTCTGGTTGCTCATAGGATGACGTTTGACATACACTTTCAACATGATCAAAACTTTGGCAAGATAGACTTGTACTTTGGTCAATGATTTCCTCGTCTTGTACAATAGGAATGGGGAGGTTTAGGGGTTGTTTTGTGGAGCTTTGGATAGTAGGTGTGGGGAGGTTTAGGGGCTGTTTTGTGGAGTGATGGGCAATAGGTTGTTGGGGTTGTTTTGTAGGCGTTTGGACGAGAGGTTTGGGACGAGTTTGTGGCTTAGTTTCAAGGTCCTTGGCGTGGGATTGTTGGGATGGTTTGTGAGGTTTTTGTTGTATATGGGTTCTATCCCAAAGTTCTTTACTCTTTACTTGTATTTCAACATCAAGGGCTAAAGAACTTAACTCCTCAAAGTTTGTGTAAGATTGATATACAACAACACGCCGAATGTAATCATTAAGACCAAGAGAGTAACATACAAAAAATCGTTGATCATTCTCCTTAAGAGCATATTTCCTTAGTTGCTGTCTGAATTCTATTGTATATTAAACCACGTCCTTGCTCCCTTGCTCCATTCTTTCAAGTTTGTTGATGTAGTCTCCTTTGTAATTGAATGGCAAGAACTCTTCTTGAAATTTATTTCCATTCTTCTTGCTGGAACGTTTACTCCATTCATAAGGTGCTTTATATTCAACCTCATAAGGATGTATCTCACGTGGATTTGCTCTTCTTGATCCCTTTTGAAGGATCCCAAGTTCTTCCATTTGTTTGGTGAGATCATCAAGTTGTCGTTTCATTTGTTGCGTATCACCTTGTGAATCCAATAGAGAACTCACACACGCCATGTAATATCAATCTTTGATGAAGAAAGATTTGCTAGACTCTCGATTTTGGGGTTTTGGGGGGGTGAAGGACGAGAGGGTTTATGTTTATGTGGTTTTTGTGTTTGATTTGGGGTTCTTTGTGGAGTTTATGGTTCTTTATGAGTTCTTGATAAGTTCTTGTTGAGTTCTTGATGAGTTCTTGGAAGAACTTATGGGTGGCGTGAGAATGGAGGGAAGGTGGGGGATAAATTTGTGATGGAAAGATTGTGAAAAGATTGTAAAAAGATGGATCAAGAACTAAGAGAATCAACTCTTAAGCTCTGATACCAATTTTTATGTATAATGGGATCACAAGATCTCATTACACTTGAATTATTCCACTTAAATTATTCCATTTGATGAGGTATGTTGAGATCGCTCATTCTTGGATGAGAGGTGAGGACAATTCTCTAAGTACTTCTCGAATTCTCCATGTGGCTCCTCATGCTTCGTCAAGACTAACTCCAAAGCATTTACATACTCCTTTCTACTTCTACTAAATACAAAAATGTTATCAAAGTATACACATATATTCTCTTTACATTGCAATGGTATGTACATACTATTTCGAAATATGTTTTATACTATGAGAATCAAAATCGTTGATGTAGTTAACTATGAATTGCGCTTGATCCTTTGCATAGACCATTCGGTGATGAATCATAGGATTTGGTGGCAGCCTTTGATACATGATAATACTCATTGAAGAGAAACGTACCCAAAGAGATAAGTGAGAGAGGTCACTTGTTGATGGTGCTTGTCTTTCATCCAAATATTCACAAATGAGAACAAGTGATGGCATAGGATCTTGATCCTTTATAGGCTCACGGTTTCCAACCTCCATTGGTGTAAGAATGAGACTCCTTGGTTCTTCAAATTCATGATACTTATGCTCCATTAGTGTCACGAAAGTACTTTGATCCTCCTTGTGCCGTGAGACACAAGGTGGTAATAAGGACGCCTCTTGGAGCATCATACTTCTATCATACAATTTTGATTCTTCCAACAAAGTATAACTAGAATCCATAGAAGTAATATTACAATATAATGAACTTTTGCAAATCTTGTAAAACCCAAGACTTACTAAACTTCTTGGATCCATATGGAGATCATTCCCATGGTGTGAATAGCTCTTCATTTGCAATTCTTGAACATTTGTTGTAGCGAGGCTAATATCTTGGACAAGATCAATGTCAATGTCAATGATGGCACAACTTTCTCCTTCTTGGATTAATGAACACATTTCATCATGTAGCTCTTCTCCATTAAATTCTTCTACTTCCTCTACTTCAAGATCCTCCTCTATGTGTACCTCTTTTACTTCTTTAGCCATGCTACTACATACTTCTTAAACTTGCTCATTTTCAACAAAAACATCACATTCGGCAAATTCAACTTCTTCAGTCACGCCTTCCTCCTCATACAATGGGTTGTCATATACTTGAAACTCATCATTATTCTCCTCATACAATGGATTGTCATACACTTTAAACTCATCTTTAGGCACGCTACATACTACATTAACTTCCACATTCGTGCCAAGGTTATCACATACTTCATGAACATCCTCATACACGTCAAATACATCAAATGATTCACTTTCAAATTCTGGTTGCTCATAGGATGACGTTTGACATACACTTTCAACATGATCAAAACTTTGGCAAGATAGACTTGTACTTTGGTCAATGATTTCCTCGTCTTGGACAATTGGAATGGGGAGGTTTAGGGGCTGTCTTGTGGAGCTTTGGATAGTAGGTGTGGGGAGGTTTAGGGGCTGTTTTGTGGAGTGATGGGCAATAGGTTGTTCGGGTTGTTTTGTAGGCGTTTGGACGAGAGGTTTGGGACGAGTTTGTGGCTTAGTTTCAAGGTCCTTGGCGTGGGATTGTTGGGATGGTTTGTGAGGTCTTTGTTGTATATGGGTTCTATCCCAAAGTTCTTTACTCTTTACTTGTATTTCAACATCAAGGGCTAAAGAACTTAACTCCTCCAAGTTTGTGTAAGATTGATATACAACAACACGCCGAATGTAATCATTAAGACCAAGAGAGTAACATACAAAAAATCGTTGATCATTCTCCTTAAGAGCATATTTCTATAGTTGCCGCCTGAATTCTATTGTATATTCAACCACGTCCTTGCTCCCTTGCTCCATTCTTTCAAGTTTGTTGATGTAGTCTCCTTTGTAATTGAATGGCAAGAACTCTTCTTGAACTTTATTTCCATTCTTCTTGCTGGAACGTTTACTCCATTCATAAGGTGCTTCATATTCAATCTCATAAGGATGTATCTCACGTGGATTTGCTCTTCTTGATCCCTTTTGAAGGATCCCAAGTTCTTCCATTTGTTTGGTGAGATCATCAAGTTGTCATTTCATTTGTTGCATATCACCTTGTGAATCCAATAGAGAACTCACACACGCCATGTAATATCAATCTTTGATGAAGAAAGATTTGCAAGACTCTCAGTTTTGGGGTTTGGGGGGGTGAAGGACGAGAGGGTTTGTGTTTATGTGGTTTTTGTGTTTGATTTGGGGTTCTTTGTGGAGTTTATGGTTCTTTATGAGTTCTTGATGAGTTCTTGTTGAGTCTTGATGAGTTCCTGGAAGAACTTATGGGTAGCGTGAGAATGGGGGGAAGGTAGGGATGAATTTGTGATGGAAAGATGGTGAAAAGATTGTAAAAAGATGGCTCAAGAACTAAGAGAATCAACTCCTAAGCTCTGATACCAATTTTGATGTATAATGCGATCACAAGATCTCATTACACAAAAGGGTTTAGGATCTTTAAGAGCGAAGATGAAAATCTCCTTTCTCAAAGTTCTTAAGAATTGAAAATGGGATGGAAAACGAATGGAAAGACAGAAAGACCTGTGAAAGATGATTACCAAATGGGTGATTGATGATGGACGAATGGTAATGAACGATTGGATGAATGAAACGAATATGTAAATGAATGGAATAAATGTAGGAATGAATGGAATGTAAGTTTCTTGAATGATAGAATGATATTCAAATGAATCTTGAATTTGAAACAATGTAGAAACAAAAACAAGATCAAAAGAACTAGAAATGAAACTCACGATTGATAAGAATGATAATGGCTTTGAAGACTCCAATGAGGATATAGGCACACCACCTCAAAGAACTCTCCAATTTTACCTTTCACTACCAAGGGATGCCAACCCAAGGCTAGAAGTAGGGATATTCGAAACTCCCTCAAGAGATTCAAAAACTAGCACAAAAGCTAGAGAGAAAACAACACCATGTGTTTACTTTGTATTTGATATATGAATTAATGAATTTACAAGAGGCCTAAGGGGGTATTTATAGTAACAAGCTTATATGACTTGAGCATGCTTGAGCAGATTCCCATCAAGAGAGAGAGGAAAGTTGACGTGTGGTTATTGGGAGGGAGAGAGTTTGAGAGGTTGTTGGAGGAGAGAGAAATTTGTTAGGAGATTGTTATGGAGAGAGAGGGAGTTGGTTAAGCTATTTTGTGAGGAGGGAGGAGGGTGGATTATTGAGGGAATATGGGAGGTAGAGGGTGACGTTGGAGGGGAGGATGGGTGAGGGTAGATATTATCTTTCTAAGAAATAGAAAGATAACGGGATAGAACTAGATTTCCTACTTGAATCCACAAGAAGGACAACCTTGGGTTTCTTGATCTAGACCGCAACCTAAGATCAAGTTCTTCCTAAACCACTTGGTTACCACACCAAGATGCAATAGAAGAGGGGAGAGGGTTAATCCTAACACTCAAGGGGGTAAGCTTAAAGCTCGATTCATATTTCTCAACTGATTGATTTCTAAAGATTGCAAACTAGGCTATTTATACTAGGAGACTCCTAACTCCCCTAGGATTCCTTACTTGGCGTGCAAGCCATACTAATTAGAATAGGATTACTCCTACTTGGCATGCAAGCCAAGAAATCCTAGTAGTACACGCCTAACTACTCCAACTTCCTCTTGGATTAGGACACCTTATCTAAAGGAGAGTTAGTTACAACAACCTTATCCTAATAGGTTTAGGATTTCCTAATCCAATATGGATTACTTACAAAATAAGCCAACCTTATCTACGATAACAACCATTTTGGCGCCTATCTTCCTATCACACGCCTATTTTGACTTTCTAGAACATTCTAGAACAGTTTAGAATGTTCTAGATTTATCTACTCCTAATTAATTAAATTACACCAAAATAATAAAAGCTATAAAAATAAAATACATCCAAAAAGAGCACAATTGACGAGATTGACCCTCATGGACGTGACTTGGGCCTCTTCTTGGACTTGATTGGCGTGTTGTTGTAGACCCTAGGATGTTTGGACATCCTCTTGCCATAAGGAGCACACAATATGTATGGGCCTATGGATCTCTTAGTTGAAAAGCCAAGGCTTCGAAGGAACCAAGAAGCTAAAGTCATCAAAGTAGGTTGTTTCATGCTAAATGATGAAGGTAAAGTTGTGAAGCTTGACTTGGAAATTGAGAAGCTACATGGAATCTCTATGTTCATGATGAAAATTCGAGGATCCAAGTCTTATAATGCCCATGGATTACTTGGGAGAAAGATGAAGAAGTTTAGAAAAGGGGTATATGATGATTTCAAGGCCATTTAAGAAGAAAGTAAGAAGGCAAGTAAGAGAGTTGATGCTCAAAGTTTAAGGACAAAATTTTTCAACCGGGGGAGTATGATGTATATTTGATGACCATATACATCAAGGACATCAAGGAAGACATCCAATATACATCATAGGAGCCTAATACTCGGTTATATGGCAAAAGAGTATCATTCACTCAAGTATCCCTCTCGATTGAATTATTTCAATAAGGGCAGTTTGGTAATTTACTCTATAACTCTAGATACATGCGTCTAATGAGGAAGTCATCCAAAGACATATTGAAGAGCATTGAAAGAGCTTTCCAATGGTTTTTTAATCTTGAAGTTTGGACAAGTATTGAAGGAGTTATAGTCTTTTCTTTCTAGAGTTGTATTTTAGAGTTTTTATGATGTAATAAATGTGTAGGATGATGTAAGCCTCACGGGGCCTAATTCTTGATTTGTACACGTCTAGGGAGGGCTAGGATTACTATAAATACCCCCCTTAGGCCTCTTGAAATCTCATTCATTCAATAAATCAAATACAAACACATGTTGTTGTTTTCTCTCTAGCTTTTGCTAGTTTTTCGTTTCTCTTGAGGGAGATTCGATTCTATCATCTTCTTCTAGCTTAGGGTGGCGTCCTAAGTGGTGATAGGAAGAGATTGAAGCATTCTTGAAGGTGGTGTGGTTGTATCCTCCAAGAATCTTCAAGAGCCAAATCTATCATTCATTCATCCAATTCGTTCATTCAAGCATTCATCCATCTTTGATTGATCTTTCAAGCATCAATCAACATTTAATCTATCAAGAACCATTCGTCCACTCCATATTCGTCCAACAAATGTTCAAGAAGTCATCGTTCATCATCATTCATTAATCGTTCATTCCCTCAATTCGTCATTCATCCATCATTCATCAAAACTTCAATTGATCTTCAATCTTGGTAAACGAATCTCACCATCTTTTCGTTTATCTTCATCCTTTTTCATTCATTTTGGATCCTTCAAGAACTTTGAGAAGCAAGATTCTTATCTTGGTTTTTAAAGATCCTTAGCCTTTGTATAATTTGATCATCCTTGGTCTCATTATACATCAAAATTGGTATCAGAGCTTAGGAGTTGATTCTCTTAGTTCTTGATCCATCTTTTTACAATCTTTTCACCATTTTTCCATTACAAATTCATTCCTCGCCATCATCCCCATCTCACGTACACCAAGAACCACAAAAAGAACCCTATAGCCCCACAAAGAACCCCCAATTCGAACACAAAATCCACCTAAACACAATTCCCTCTCGTCCTTCACCCCCCAAACCCCAAAAACCATGAATCTTGCAATCTTTTTGCACCAAGATTGTTCAAGATGGAAGATTCAAGCACTCTCACACCTACACCTACGAAGCCCCAAGAAGATGTTGAAGCATTAAAGAAAAGAATCACCTATCTCAACGATCAACTAAAGAGGCAAGCTAAGGGCAAGGACATGTTTAGAACGTGGGATAAGATGAAGAAGAAGCTCCAAGAGAAGTTTCTACCACCAAGTTATCTCCAAGATAACTACTACAAGCTACAACGATTGGTTCAAGGAAGCAAAAGTGTGGAGGAGTACACAAAGGAGTTTGAACATCTTCTTTGGCGTTGTGATATCAAGGAGAATGAACCACAAACTATGGTACGTTATCTTTTTGGTCTTAATGATTGGATTAGACACATTGTTGAATTGCAACCATACAAAACCTTGGATGAGTTGAGTTCCTTATCCCTTAAAGTTGAAAGACAAAGGAGAAATAAGGGAAAAGAAGCCTTGAACAAGTACCAAACTCCACAAGAATCATCCCACCCTACATTCCCACACACGCCACAACAAAATTCCACATTCTCTACAAAACTCCCAAACACAAAAACTCCAAAAAATCAGCCCCCATCCATCCATAAATCCCACGTCCAAGAAACCAAATTCCTAGCATCAAGAAGGTGTTTTCGATGCCAAGGGTTGGGACATTATGCTTCGGAGTGCCCAAACAAGAGAGTAGTATCTTTGGTAGAATATCAAAGTGCTTTGTATGTAGAACCGAAGTGTCATGAAAATGAGAGTGAAGAGGAAAAGGGGAGTTGACGTGAATGAGGAAGGAAATGTTGAAGAATGTGTAGAGGAGCCGGATGATGGAGAGTTACTTGTAGTAGGAAGGGCCTTAAATGTAGCTCAAGCGCCAAATGATCAAGTACAAAGGGAGGCTATCTTTCGCTCTCGTTGTACCATCAAAGGAAAAGTATGCTCATTGATCATAGATGGAGGAAGTTGCACCAATGCCGCTTCTACAACAATGGTCGAGAAATTGCAAATGGAGATTAGCCCTCATCCCACACCCTACACTATACAATGGCTAAGCCTAGGACAAGGTATTCGTGTGGATCAAAGGGTCTTGGTAAGTCTTTCAATTGGGAAGAGTTATAAAGATTCATTATGGTGTGATATTATTCCCATGGATACTTGTCATATTTTGTTGGGAAGACCATGGTTGTTCGATAGGAGTTTCATATATGATGGGAGAGCCAATAATTATACTCTCATTCTCAATCAAAAGAAGATCATTTTGACACCTCTAGCACCATCTTCTTACAAACTTGGAGGAGAGTAATTCGGATCCAAGCCACATTGTGTCGATTATGAAGGAGGAAGATCATGAGCATGAAGAGCATAAGGGTCTTATTCTTACAAACTTGGAGGAGAGTAATTCGGATCCAAGCCACCACCCAATCTTGAGATTTCCTATGAGGCGAATCTTTCATGTGCACCCTAGAGATACCCGCTTGGATCTCTTAGTTGAAAAGCCAAGGCTTCGAAGGAACCAAGAAGCTAAAGTCATCAAAGTAGGTTGTTTCATGCTAAATGATGAAGGTAAAGTTGTGAAGCTTGACTTGGAAATTGAGAAGCTACATGGAATCTCTATTTTCATGGTGAAAATTCGAGGATCCAAGTCTTATAATGCCCAGGGATTACTTGGGAGAAAGATGAAGAAGTTTAGAAAAGGGGTATATGATGATTTCAAGGCCATTTAAGAAGAAAGTAAGAAGGCAAGTAAGAGAGTTGATGCTCAAAGTTTAAGGACAAAATTTTTCAACCGGGGGACTATGATGTATATTTGATGACTATATACATCAAGGACATCAAGGAAGACATCCAATATACATCATAGGAGCCTAATACTCGGTTATATGGCAAAAGAGCATCATTCACTCAAGTATCCCTCTCGATTGAATGATTTCAATAAGGGCAGTTTGGTAATTTACTCTATAACTCTAGACACATGCGTCTAACGAGGAAGTCATCCAAAGACATATTGAAGACCATAGAAAGAGCTTTCCAATGGTTTTTGAATCTTGAAGTTTGGACAAGTATTGAAGGAGTTATAGTCTTTTCTTTCTAGAGTTGTATTTTAGAGTTTTTATGATGTAATAAATGTGTAGGATGATGTAAGCCTCAAGGGGCCTAATTCTTGATTTGTACACGTCTAGGGAGGGCTAGGATTACTATAAATACCCCTCCTTAGGCCTCTTGTAATCTCATTCATTCAATAAATCAAATACAAACACATGGTGTTGTTTTCTCTCTAGCTTTTGCTAGTTTTTCGTTTCTCTTGAGGGAGATTCGATTCTATCATCTTGTTCTAGCTTAGGGTGGCGTCCTAAGTGGTGATAGGAAGAGATTGAAGCATTCTTGAAGGTGGTGTGGCTGTATCCTCCAAGAATCTTCAAGAGCCAAATCTATCATTAATTCATCCAATTCGTTCATTCAAGCATTCATCCATCTTTGATTGATCTTTCAAGCATAACTCAACATTCAATCTATCAAGAACCATTCGTCCACTCCATATTCGTCCAACGAACGTTCAAGAAGTCATCGTTCATCATCATTCATCAATCGTTCATCCCCTCAATTCGTCATTCATCCATCATTCATCAAAACTTCAATTGATCTTCAATCTTGGTAAACGAATCTCACCATCTTTTCATTTATCTTCATCCTTTTTCATTCATTTTGGATCCTTTAAGAACTTTGAGAAGCAAGATTCTTATCTTGGTTTTTAAAGATCCTTAGCCTTTATATAATTTGATTATCCTTGGTCTCATTATACATCAAATCCCGTGGGCATCTCTTTTGGGAACGTTCCAAAAGAGGGGGAAGACGTGCATGCTCAATAGTTGGGGAATTCATGATGTTTCCTCTTCCTCCAAGTTTGCTAGAATAAGATCTTTATGCTCTTGGAATTCATGATGTTCGTCCTTCATGAACGTCACAATGTTGGTCTCCTCCTTTTGTGGTTGTTGTTGGGGACGTATGATCGATGATGGTAAGAAAGGAGCCAAAGTGATCTTCTTTTTGTTGACAATTAACGTGTATGTGTTCATTCTCACATCATGTGTGACATGCCTATCAAAATATGACAAGCATCCATTGGAATTACATCACACCAAATAGAATCTTTATAGTTTCTACCAATGGAAAGACTTACAAGTACGCGATGAACTACTCGAATTCCCTTCCCATGACTTAGCCATTGAATGGTGTAAGGGGATGGGTGTGGACTAACCTCCAATTGTAGTTTGTTCACCATGGTTGTAGAAGCGGCATTAGTGCAACTTCCTCCATCAATGATTAGAGAACACACCTTGCCTTGAATGGTACATCTTGTGTGAAAGATGTTTTCCCTTTGTTCTAGCTCGTTTGGGACACAAGCAACACTTAAGGCCCTTCTTACTACTAGCATTTCTCCTTCATCGGCCTCTTCTACCTCCTCTTCCTCATTCACGTCATCTTCTTCTTCTTTCTCATGTTCATTTACATGATACTCCGGTTCTACATACAAAGCACTTTGATATTCCACCAAAGATACTACCCTTTTGTTAGGACACTCCGAAGCATAATGTCCTAAGCCTTGACAACGAAAACACCTTCTTGGGGCTAAGGGTTTTGGTTCTTGGACGTGGGGTTTGGGGATGGATGGGGGTTGATTTTGTTGTGCTCTTGTGTTTGGTTGTTTTGTGGGGAATGTGGATTTTTGTGGTGGAATGTAAGAACGTGTGTTTTGTGGGGGTTTGTATGTGGTTTGATACTTGGTCACGTTTTCTTTCCCTCTTTCCTTTCTTTGCCTTTCTACTTTTAAGGCCAAAGAACTCAATTCGTCCAAAGATTGGTAAGGATGCAATTCAACAATGTTACGAATCCAATCATTTAGACCATATAGAAAACGTACCAAAGTTTGAGGTTCATCCTCTTAGAGATCACAACGCCAAAGGATATGTTCGAATTCCTTTGTGTACTCCTCAACACTTTTGCTCCCTTGGACCAAACGTTGTAATTTGTAATAGTTATCTTGGAGATAACTTGGTGGTAGGAACTTTTGTTGCAACTTCTTCTTCATTTTGATCCATGCTTTGATCTTGTCCTTCCCTTGTATTTGCCTCTTCTTTTGCAAATTGGTCCACCAAATGGACGCATGTTTCCGCAATTTAAGAGCCACATATTTGACCTTCTTTTCATCTTGGACCTCCTTAAGATCAAAAACACGTTCAACAGTTTGCATCCAATCTAGAAAGTTTTCAGGATCAAGATTACCATCAAATTCTGGAATCTCCACTTTGATGTCGAAATGTTCCTCTCTTGGGGGACGTCTTTGTGGCACTTCTTCATCACTTTCATTATCCTCACTATCTCCACGGTTCACCCTATGTTCTAAATGCATGTATCTCTTAAGCTGATCGTTGAGACAGGTGATTCTTTTCTTCATAGCTTCAACATCTTCTTGGGGTTCCGTAGGTGTAGGTGTCGAAGTGCTTGAATCTTCCATCTTGAGCAATCTTAGTGTAAAAAGATTGCAAGGATCTCGGTTTTTGGGTTTTGGAGGGGTGAAGGACGAGATGGGTTTGTGTTTGGGTGGGTTTTGTGTTTGATTTTGGGTTCTTTGTGGAGTTTATGGTTCTTTATGAGTTCTTGGAAGAACTTTGGGTGGCGTGAGAATGGTGGGATGGTGGGGATGGATTTGTGGTGGAAAGATTGTAAAAAGATGGTGCAAGAACTAAGAGAATCAATCTCCTAAGCTCTGATACCAATTTTGATGTATAATGGGATCAAAAAGATCACATTACACAAAAGAGTTTAGGATCTTTAAGAGCGAAGATGAAAATCTCCCTTCTCAAAGTTCTTAGGATTCGAAAATGGAATGGAGTTGGATGAGAAAGATGGAAAGAACTATGAAAGATGATTACCAAATGAATGTGATTGATGAACGAATGAATGAACGATTGAATGCTTGAATTGAAACGAATGATAATGGCGATTGAAGCTCCTTGGAGGATATAGACACACCACCTTCAAGACTCTTCAATTCCTTCCTTTCACCACCAAGGATGCCAACCTTGGATAGAAGAAGGGGAGAACTCGAAACTCCCTCAAGAGATCGAAATCTAGCAAGGCTAGAGAGAAAATAACAACATGTGTTTGTTTGAATTTTGTATTTGATTGTATTGAATTGAATGGGATTACAAGGCACCCAAGGGGTCTATTTATACTAATAGAGAACCCCCCTTGGCGTGTACATTTCAAGAAAAAGGAGTAAACTAGCTTACATCATCTATTACAAGAATGACATCATAAAGAAACAAGTATACTAAGCTAG
Source organism: Portulaca oleracea (assembly GCA_029582165.1). Lineage (NCBI taxonomy): Eukaryota > Viridiplantae > Streptophyta > Magnoliopsida > Caryophyllales > Portulacaceae > Portulaca > Portulaca oleracea. Next base: position 26,595,928 of record CM055874.1, read on the forward strand.
ATTACATTTGATGATAACTTTCTCTATACTTATCCAAATCTAAAGATTCTTGAACCATTGGAAAGCTCTTGAAAAGTAGATCATTTCACTCTAGGATGCTTTCCTTGGTAGCTTCATGGTTCTTGAGTTAGAGAACAAATCATCACTCCTCCATAGTTAAGACAAGTCAAATGTGTACCATATATGATGGTTTCAAGCTCCTTTTGAAAGTAATTAAGTACTTTGCTTCCATGATGTAGGTTTGGGACCAAATCTACATCAATATGTATGGGCCTATGGGCCTCTATGCTCATGTTTTCCTTCATAGCTTGCCTTGTTTCTTTGAAATTGTTTAGGGCCTCTTGGGATGTATTTAGCGTGGGCCAAAATACATCATTCCCCCCTGTTGGGAGAAGTTTGTCCTCAAACTTGGAGGGTCAAGTTCAAGAACTTTAGTGGCCTCAATTTGGAACTTCATGTGAATCAGGACCTTCACATGAACCAAGGCTGTTTCATCGCTTGCAATAGCTTCCACGTGAGATGTGATGATGTGGACGTTTTCATCGTTCTCACTCTTGCTATACATAAAGGTGTCCAAGACACACTTGCGACGCAGACTTGTAACCTGGTTCATAAGTCTCATAATAACTGAAAAGACATAGATTAGATCACAGGGTGTGACTAACCATACAAGGTGACTTCTTGGGATTTGAGTAGCAGTAATCCCTAACTGAGTCCGAACCAAGTTACTTTTCTTCTTCCTTGTGATTGCTAGGGCACTTGGATGAACAATTTCTTTCTCAATTATACCCTTGGCGTGACAGACAGTTGAATTTCGAACCTTTGAGCAGCAGGAGGGTTCACGTGATATTCCACAGCCTGGACCTCACGTTGACTGGAGTTTGATGTAGTCTTAGCCACTAAGCTCACATGATGGACGGCTAGAGGGAGCTCTTCTACAGTATTTTCGTGACTAACTTCTTCAGTAAGGACCTTCTTGTGTTCACTGAACTCAGGGCGTCCAATGACCATGAAAGAGATGAGTTTTGGGTCACCTTATTTGAGCTTGGATGCTTTTAGAGGAGCTAAGGTCACCTTCTTGTTATTCACCATAAGCGAATAGGTGTTTGCTATTCCGTTGTGCGTGACGTCCCTGTCAAATAGCCATGGTCTCCCAAGCAGAATATAACAAGCATCCATAGGTAGTACATCACACCATATTGAATCTTGATAAGACTTTCCAATTGAAAAGCTTACCAAACAGCGCAGATTCACTTTCAATCCTTTACCCTGGTTGAGCCATTGAACAGTGTTGGGTGAAGGGTGAGGGCTTGTAGGGAGTTGTAGCTTGTTTACCATAGTTGTCGAAACTGCGTTAGTACAGCTTCCACCATCGACGATCAAAGAACAAACTTTCCCTTGCACCGTATAACGGGAGTGGAAGATAGCTTCCCGTTGCTGCAGATCTTCAGGAACTGGAGAGCTATTCAGTACTCTCCTCATAACCAGTATCTCGCCCTGATCTGGTTCTTCCACGACCTCTTCTTCCGATTCGTTGTGAATGGCATGGGGTTCTTCTTCGACATCCGTTGGTTCAGGTTCAAAGAGAGCATTTTGGAATTCCACAAGAGTGATGGCTCTCTTATTAGGGCACTCAGAAGCAATATGACCGAGCCCTTGACACCTGAAGCACCGCTTCCTATCCATTAGCGTGACCTGTGGTGGTTTTGTCACAGTTTGGGGCCTAGGGTGAGTCCTTTTTGTAGCGGACGGATGGGATTGGTTTTGGCTCTTTTGTTGGGTGTATGTTTGAGGCGTGTAGGGAGTTCTTTGGGAACTAGGGTTCCTGTTTGGTGCCTCCTTGCCTCTTCTTTTCTTTTGTTGTTCCACTTTGTTAGCCAAAGTACTCAATTCATCAAGAGTTTCATAAGGTTGAAGTTCCACCACATACCTTATGTTTTCGTTTAAGCCAGCAAGATACCTCACAAGGGTTTGAGGTTCATCTTCCTTCAAGTTACACCTCCAGAGTAGGTGTTCGAATTCTTTGGTAAACTCTTCAAAAGACTTAGATCCTTGGGCCAGTTGCTGCAAACGAAGATAGTTGTCTTTGAAGTAGCTTGCAGGAAGAAACTTTGAGTTAAGTTTCTTTTTCATCTTTTCCCAAGAGCGGATGTTTTCTTTCCCAGCATGCTGTCGCTTTTTCTGTAGGTTAGTCCACCAAATACTAGCATGCTTCCGCAGTTTAAGAGCAATATATTTGACTTTCTTATCATCAGAAATATCTTTCAAGTCAAATACTCGTTCGACAGTTTGAATCCAGTCAAGGAAGATTTCAGGATCAAGATTACTGTCGAATTCAGGAATGTCGACCTTGAAGTCGAGCCTTTCTTCTGTTGGTGCACGCCTAGACTGACGTGACCTCCGAGTTGAGCTAGCAGAGTGCTCAGTTTCACTAGGACTGCTGGGAATGACTTCTTCTTCTTCTTCCCGTGGTGTCCTAAATTGCAGATTCATGTATCGCTTCAACTGATCAGAAAGATAAGCGATTCTTCCTTCCAATTCTACTTTCTCTTGCTTCCACTACTCAGTAGGATCTTTATTTTCAGAACTGTTGCTTCCGGTTGCCATGGTAAGGGTTTTGAAACGTCCAGAGTGACGTTGGGTAAGAAGGGGTAATGTGTTTTTGGGCTGTTTGTGGAGTTTAGGATTGCAGGTTGGCACTGAAGGTTTGAAGGTTATGTGTTTGGATTGCAGGTAAGGCTTGTGGAATAGCAGGTTAAGCTATTGGAACAGCAGGTTAAGCTATATGAATAGCAGGTTAAGCTATTGGAATAGCAGGTTTAACTATTGGAATAGCAGGTTTGGGGATTGGGTTGGAAAAGGTCATGTGTTTGGTTTGCACTGAAAACAACCTAGAGCTCTGATACCAAAATTATGATGTATAATGGGATCAAGAGTGTGGTTGATCAATTACACATCATAGGGGAGACGTGCAAACGATCTAAGAGTGGGGTATCACACGTGAATTTGAGTCTAAGGAGGGGGTGGTTCAAGTGAGATGTGGGAGAATAGGAAAGTGATTTTGCCGAGAGGGCTTTTGTGGTTTCAAGATTCCAGAAGGGTTGAATCTTGAATGGGAAAAGGGTGTTGATTCTTGGATGATGAGAAGAGAGGGATTGGCGTGAAGGAGGGGAGAGATGATGTATCCTAGCCAAAACAAATGGATTCTCTAAACAACTAGGAACATCAATGTGGTTTAGCGTCCCAATTTCAGCACAACAACACCCAAATGGATCGACCAACAACAATGCACATAGAAAACGACCAAAACAGAGGATAGAACAAGTGAAAATCAATCAATACAGAATCACCATGATCGATTATCACAAGGGCTCCTTAATCTCCTTCTTAGTTACAGATTCACCTTCTAAGAATTCGATTAAGCTCTACCAATCACCTACTTGATTAGCCATCAAGTTATAGTAGTAGAAATGAGAGTTGAGGGAAACTCACAACCTTGAGAACAAGAAGCTTCTCGAATTTTAGGGTAATATTCAGATTGATTGTCCAAAACCGATTACAAGGGGGTTTATATATACCCAACAGAATATTGTAACTAATCCAGCTAATTAGGGGTTTCTTGAGAAAAAAGAAAACCTCCTAGTCTGGCTTAAAGAAGCTAATAACGTTTTATTATATTAGCCAATATATTTCAGACATAAGCAGCTCCAGATAAACGTCCTTTACCCGCATACAGAACGTGGTGTGTGAACGTCCTTCAGTCTGAGCAAATGACATGATAAGTGAATGTTCTTCATTCTGAGCAAATTGGCTGCTATGTCTGGAAAATTGAAGTAAACACTGGTGAGGCTTCACGAGGTTAAGGACATTGGCCTGCCAAACGATCAACTCCCTTCTTGGTTTCACTCACAACCAAGTAACAAGCTTGTATGACTTGAGCATGCTTGAGCAGATTCCCATCATCCCCCCCAAGTTGAGAAAAGTTTGTCCTCAAACTTGGAAGACCTTCATCCTTAGCATAATAAGGCCTCAAGTCAGACACGTTGAATGTGGCAGTTCCTCCATAATCATCCGAAAGTTCAAGCTTGTAGGCATTGTCTCCAACTTTTTCCAGCACTTCAAATGGTCCATCAGCCCTTGGAACCAATTTACCTTTCCTCTTAGATGGAAAACGATCCTTCCTTAGGTGAATCCAAACAAGATCCCCAGGTTGGAAAACCATCTTTCTTCGGTTCTTGGTGGCTGAATTGGAAACCTTCTCATTGAAATTGGCTATCTTCTCTCGGACTTGCTGATGTAGCGCTTGAATCTCCTTGGCTCTCACACTAGCGTCATGGCTCAACCTGGTTGAGGTAATAATAGGGGCCAAATCCATAGGGGTGATTGGATTTTTCCCATATACTACTTGAAATGAAGACAAACCAATAGCCTTGCTAGGAGCTCTATTAAATGCAAACTTAGCATGAGGTAGCAAAGTGATCCATCCCCGCTTATTTTTGTTCACCAAGGACCTTAGCAGTGTACCAAGTGTCCTGTTGGTAACCTCCGTTTGACCGTCTGTTTGGGGGTGACATGCAGTGCTGAATTTCAGTTGGGTACCAAGCTTCTTCCATAAAGTTACCCAAAAATGGCTCAAGAACTTGGCATCCCTATCCGAGACCATAGATTTAGGGATTCCATGCAACTTAACCTCCTCTTGGAAGTACTGATGTATCCCAGCCAGAGGACCTCTGCTCAGCAGGCTGAGAAACATCAAGTAGAATAGAGGACACGCATTTGAACCAGAACAGCGGGGTAAATGGGGTTCAAGCAGCAGCAAATAGATGAATCCCAACTAGAATCGAATGAATTTCGATTTAGCTAGAACATCAAGGAGGTTTATCTGCTCGAATCCAGCAACAACACAACCCAAAATGCTCAATTGAAACTAAGGAACAAAAATAAAGGAAAAATGAAGGATAGAAACAAGTGATTACCGATCACTACAGACACACCATGACCGATTCTCACAAGGGAAACCTTAATCCAATCCTTAGTTACAGACACACCTTCTAAGGATCAAATCAAGTCCTACCTATTCACCACTTGATTGCCAAATCAAGATACTGAGGTAGAATTTGAGAGTTGTTAGATACTCACAAACAAAGCAAGCTCAAGGCTCTACTATTTCATCAATTCACCGTTTTCCGAAAGACATTACAGAGGGGTATTTAAAACCCAGCTGAACTCTAGTTAAGAGTTTCTTGAGCAAAAAGAAAACGTCCTAATTATGCTTAATTAAACTAATTACATCAGAATAAGATAATATGTAACTAACTTATGAAGCTTCTAAACAATAATCATGAGAACCAATAAAAGCGTCACACATGGCATCTTCATGAAGCTTCTAGAAGAATTGGAAGGCTCTAGAAACATCACACATGGCGCTTTCTTATTGTAGCATCATTCCTCACGTGGGCAAGGCTAGATATTCTCCTGACAAGTTGTAAGGACCTCAATAGCTCGAAAGTGACGTCTTCATAAAGGACCTCAATGACAAACACCTCACTGAATTGGAAAGACCTCAACAACTCAGGAAGTGAAGTAAAAAATGTGCAAATAGTCTTCCTCCAGTAGGGAACGTCCTTGGACGTCCAAATTCTCAGCAGACTCAAGATGGAGGTCCTCATGCGTATATTCTGATTGCATAGAAGGCTAATGACCTCCAACAGGATCAACCATTGGCATTTAGGAAAGCTCAATAATAAACGTCCTTGACATCCAAAGAGAAGAGAATCATAAACCATGTTGAAAAGAACAACCAGCTCCAGATAAAGGTCCTCAATGCATGTCCATATTGAAATAGCTCTATGGAACCTAAATGACCTTCGGACCATGTAAGTTTGGACATTATGAACGACTCTTGGACAATCATAGAAGGCACAATGAAAAGTGAGGTATTGAGACAGTAAAGATGGCCTCGCATAAGGTGAATGGCCTTTAGTATCATCAAGGTCCAATCTGGGATTCACGAATGACCTCTAAGCATGCTGGCACGAAATGAGGTTGCGAGGGTTGATTTCCATCAAGTACAATTCAGCAACTTTCATAGCATCATAGGTAGTGTGACAAGGAATAAAATGGGCCATCTTAGAAAAACGATCAACAACTACCATAACAGAGTCTTTACCTCTGGGCGTTCTAGGCAACCCAATAATGAAGTTTAGGCTGATATCTTCCCAAGGACCTTCAGGAATGGGCAGTGGTGTGTAAAGTCCTTGAGGAAGACTGTGACTCTTCGAAAGCTGGCAGATTGAACACCTCCTGATCAGATGCTGAACGTCTTTCTTCATTTTAGGCCAATAATAATGTTCCTTCATCATCAAGGTAGTCTTCTCAATCCCAAAATGTCCTGCCAAGCTACCTCCATGAACCTCCAAGATGAGAAGTTCACGTAAGCTGCTCTTTGGAATGCACAATTTATCTCCCTTAAAGAGAAACCCATGCTCAAGGTGGAATAAACCTTGGGGTCGCTGCTGACATGCTTCATAAACCTCCTTGAAATCTTCATCTTCCAGATACAAAGCCTTGATTTGATCAAAGCCAAGTACTCTAGAATCCAGAACATGTAACAGAAGGAACTTCCTTGACAGTGCATCAACTCCTTTGTTCATTTGACCGGTCTTGTGATGGATCATGAAATGATATGCAAGGTCATCTACCTGCCTTTGGATCTCTCGGGTATCATTGGGGGTCATGCGGTAAGCTGGTTTATTAGGGAGTATTAACCCACGCATGAGGTCAATCTTGTGTAGGATATCTCTCTTGGAGGCAAACCAGAGGGCATCTCTTCTGGAAACACAAAGGAATAGTGTTCCAAAAGAGGGGTAAGAAGGGGGTGGCTATTTGTGGAGCTTAGGCTTGTGTTATGGTTCAGGAGAATAAGGTCCTTATGTTCATGAAACTCATGGTGTTCAGCAACCAAGAGTATGATCAAATTGGGTTCAGCAACCACATTCTCCATGCAAGTTGGGTAGGTTTGAGGGGTACAAGGGTAATCTTCTTGTGATCAGACACAAGGGTATATGTGTTGGCTCTTCCATCACGATGCACATCTCTATCAAACAACCAAGGTCTACCAAGCAAAACATGACAAGCATCCATAGGTAATATGTCACACCAAAGTGAATCTTGAAAGGATTTACCTATAGATAAATTCACCAAACATCTCTGATTCACGTGAATGCCCTTGCCTTGATTAAGCCACTGGATAGTATAAGGAGCCAGATGAGGGTTGGTTTGCAACCTCAGTTTGTTCACCATGGACTGTGAGGCAGCATTGGTGCAACTTCCTCCATCAATAATCAACGAACACACCTTCCTGTTGATAGTACATCGTGAATGAAAGATGTTCTCCCTTTGCTCATGTCCCTCTTGCGTAGAAGAGCTACTAAGAACTCTCCTCACCACCAACATTTCCCTTTCATCTGGTTCTTCAATCACCTCATCATAAACTGGTTCACCCAATAATTCCTTCTCATACTCCTCTTCCAAATCTGGTTCAGGTGCAACGAACAAGGCAGTTTGGTATTCCATAAGTGACACCACTCGTTTATTAGGACATTCAGATGCAATGTGTCTTAATCCTTGGCACCTAAAACACCTTCGGGGACTGTAGGTTTTGGGTTCAGTAGGGGTAGGCTTTTGTGGGGTATACGGTTGTGTATTTTGTGGGGGTTTAGGGGTTGGAAATTTGGACAGGTAAGGCTGTTTTTGTGAAGGGTGGTTTGGGTTCTGAAATGGATATGAACGTGTTTGAGGTTGGGGTTTATGGGTTACTTCCTTCCCTTTGTTTCTCTTTTGCAACTCAACCTTGTGTGCCAATGAACTCAACTCATCAATGGTAGAATAAGGATGCAATTCCACAACATTTTTAATCCTTTCATCCAAACCAGAGAGATACCTCATAAGGGTTTGAGGTTCATCTTCCTTGAGGTCACATCTCAAAAGCAAATGCTCAAATTCTTTAGTGTATTCTTCAACTGACTTGTTACCTTGAATCAAGTGTTGGAGCTTCACGTAATTGTCCTTGAGGTAACTAGCCGGAAGGAACTTTGCTTGAAGCTTCTTCTTCATTTTCTCCCATGAACGCACCTTCTCCTTTCCCATAGAAACCCTCTTCTTCTGCAAATTAGTCCACCAAATAGAGGCATGTTTTCTCAATTTCAAGGCAATGAGTTTTACCTTATTATCGTTTGGAATGTCCTTGAGATCAAAGAACCTCTCCACTGTTTGTAGCCAATCTAAGAAAACCTCGGGGTCAAGGTCTCCTTCAAACTCAGGAATGTCAACCTTGAAATCAAGCCTTTCTTCCTGTGGTGCTCGTCTTCTGTGATGGTTTCGTACCCTAATGTCCTCATCCCCAAATGGATTTCCCGAATCAGAATCAACCTCCTCTAAATCCTGGAGCTCTTCTCGGCGTAGATACATATAATGTTTCAATTGATCAGAAAGGAACTTCACTCGCTGCTCTAATTCCTCCTTCTCTTTCATAAGTTGCTCTTGATTTTGGGAAAGTTGACCAAATGACATTGCTAATAACGGAGTATAAAATGAAATCGAGCAATACCTCCACCAAGACAGAAATCTAGCTCTGATACCAAATTATGATGTATCCTAGCCAAAACAAATGGATTCTCTAAACAACTAGGAACATCAATGTGGTTTAGCGTCCCAATTTCAGCACAACAACACCCAAAAATGGATCGACCAACAACAATGCACATAGAAAACGACCAAAATAGAGAATAGAACAAGTGAAAATCAATCAATACAAACTCACCATGATCGATTATCACAAGGGCTCCTTAATCTCCTTCTTAGTTATAGATTCACCTTCTAAGAATTCGATTAAGCTCTACCAATCACCTACTTGATTAGCCAAATCAAGTTACAGTAGTAGAAATGAGAGTTGAGGGAAACTCACAACCTTGAGAGCAAGAAGCTTCTCGAATTTTAGGGTAATATTCAGATTGATTGTCCAAAACCGATTACAAAGGGGGTTTATATATACCCAACAGAATATTGTAACTAATCCAGCTAATTAGGGGTTTCTTGAGCAAAAAGAAAACCTCCTAATCTGACTTAAAGAAGCTAATAACGTTTTATTATATTAGCCAATATATTTCAAACATAAGCAGCTCCGGATAAACGTCCTTTACCCGCATACAGAACGTGGTGTGTGAACGTCCTTCAGTCTGAGCAAATGACATGATAAGTGAATGTTCTTCATTCTGAGCAAATTGGCTGCTATGTCTGGAAGATTGAAGTAAACACTGGTGAGGCTTCACGAGGTGAAGGACATTAGCCTACCAAACGATCAACTCCCTTCCTGGTTTCACTCACAACCAAGTAACAAGCTTGTATGACTTGAGCATGCTTGAGCAGATTCCCATCAAGAGAGAGAGGAAAGTTGACGTGTGGTTGTTGGGAGGGAGAGAGTTTGAGAGGTTGTTGGAGGAGAGAGAAAGTTGTTAGGAGTTTGTTATGGATAGAGAGGGAGTTGGTTGAGCTATTTTTTGAGGAGGGAGGAGGGTGGATGATTGAGGGAATATGGGAGGTAGAGGGTGACGTTGGAGGGGAGGATGGGTGAGGGTAGATATTATCTGTCTAAGAAATAGAAAGATAATGGGATAGAACTAGATTTCCTACTTGAATCCACAAGAAGGACAACCTAGGGTTTCTTGATCTAGACCGCAACCTAGGATCAAGTTCTTCCTAAACCACTTGGTTACCACACCAAGATACAATAGAAGAGGGGAGAGGGTTAATCCTAACACTCAAGGGGGTAAGCTTAAAGCTTGATTCATATTTCTCAACTGATTGATTTCTAAAGATTGCAAACTAGGTTATTTATACTAGGAGAGTCCTAACTCCCCTAGGATTCCTTACTTGGCGTGCAAGCCATAGTAATTAGACTAAGATTACTACTACTTGGCGTGCAAGCCAAGAAATCCTAGTAGTACATGCCTAACTACTCTAACTTCCTCTTGGATTAGGACACCTTATCCAAAAGGGAGTTGGTTACAACAACCTTATCCTAATAGGTTTAGGTTTTCCTAATCCAATATGGATTAGTTACAAAATAAGCTAACCTTATCTAGGATAACAACCAATTTGGCGCCTATCTTCCTATCACACGCATATTTTGACTTTCTAGAACATTCTAGAACATTTTAGAATGTTCTAGATTTATCTACTCCTAATTAATTAAATTACACCAAAATAATAAAAGCTATAAAAATAAAATACATCCAAAAAGAGCACAATTGACGAGATTGACCCTCATGGACGTGACTTGGGCCTCTTCTTGGACTTGATTGGCGTGTTGTTGTAGACCCTAGGATGTTTGGACATCCTCTTGCCATAAGGAGCACACAATATGTATGGGCCTATGGGCCTCTATGCTCATGTTTTCCTTCATAGCTTGCCTTGTTTCTTTGAAATTGTTTTGGGCCTCTTGGGATGTATTTAGCGTGGGCCAAAATACATCAAGGATGTTTGAGAGAGTAAGAATGAGGGAGAGATTAGGGTTTGAGAGAGAAATTGGAGGAGACGTTTTGAGAGATGGAAAGAGAGGATGAATGCATGAGAGAGATTTTGAGAGAGAGTGGCGTGAGATTGAGAGAAAGAGAGAACTAAGATATTTTGGGTTTTTATGAAAAGAAAAGACAAGTTTTTAGATTTAGATTTAATCAAACTAGAAAGAAAGAAAATGAAGAGAAAGATTTATCTTAACTATATTGATAGAAAGATAAAAGAAGTAATTATCTTAACTATATTGACAGAAAGATAAGAACGGATAGTTCTAGGTTTCTAACTTGAATCCACAAGAAAGACAACCTAGGGCTAACTTGATCTAGACCGCAACCTAGGATCAAGCTCTTCCTAACCACTTGGGTGCCATGCCAAGATACAATAGAAGAAAGGGATGAGAGTTTATCCAAACACTCGAGAGAAAGCTAAAAGCTTAACTATTTTCATAATTCAAAGTTGGTTGCCTTTGAGAGGCTACAAGCCTAGCTATTTATACTACTAAAGTCCTAAACCTCCTAGGACTCTCAAGATTGGCGTGCAAGCCATCTTCTCCTACTAGGACTCTATTACTTGGCATGCAAGCCAAGGACTCCTAATACTAGACGCCATCTACTCCATCTCCTCCTTGGATTAGGACTCCTTATCCTAAGGGGAGTTGGTTACAAGAGATAATAATCCTTTTAGGACTTGGCTTTCCTAATCCAAGATGGATTAGTTACAAAATAATCCAACCTTATCTAGGACTACATAGCTTGGTGCCTAGTCTAGCACACCACAGGCCTATCACACACACACACACATTTCTAGATCATTCTAGAACATTCTACACTATTCTATATTAATCTAGACTCCTACGACTTGGTGTCCAAGTTTATATATATTACTTGGCACCTCACACAACTGGAAATGTAAATAAAACCCTAGAAATGTAAAGAAATACATCAAAAGGCCAAAACTGTGAACTTCTTCTTGAAATGGTCAGAAATGTGATGTTCATCTCAAAATGATCAGAAATGTGAACTTCATCTTGAAATGGTCAGAAATGTGAAATTCATCTCAAAATGATTAGAAATGTGAACTTCATCTTGAAATGGTCCAAACTGTGAAATTCAACTTGAGCTTTGTACTTGGGCCTTTAGTTGTGGACTTGGAGGACATGGGATTCCCATCATCTTCTATGTATCTTGGGTCTCCGAAGTTGATCCCAAGGCTATGTGAGCCTCCATTTCCTTCCATGAACCTATGGTCCCTAAAGGTGAGACCTAGGTTAAGTAGTTCTCCTTCATGGGCTTCTTCTGTTGTTTTTGGCGTGGGCCAAAATACATCATTCCCCCCTTGTTGGAAAAAGTTTGTCCTCAAACTTTATGGGAGGAATGAGACCTCTTTGTTGGTTGAGCCGGGCTGCCCTCCATTATCTTCCATGAATCTAGGATCACGAAACTTCTTCATGTAATGAATTTTGGGGCGACCCTCTTGTGATAGAACAAGTTGAACTGCTCCAACATCAACTCCAGAAGCATCACACTCAACCTCAAACTTCTTATCAAAGCTTGGTAGGACTAGGACGGGTGCGGTGCAGAGTTTACTGTTGATGAATTCGAGTGCTTGCTGGGTAGCTTGAGTCCATGAGAACTCCTTGGATTTCCATAGCTCGGTCATAGGAGATAAAATAGTATTGAAATTCTTCACAGATCTCATATACAGAGAGGCCAAGCCGGGGAAGCTTCGATCATCATGAGTTCTAGTCGGGGTAGACCACTCCTTGATAGCTTTGACTCTTTCTTCATCAACCTTGAGCACTTCAGGCGAAAGAGCATAGCCAAGAGAGACTATGTTGTTGATGAAGACACCATACTTGGGTGGATTATGATGTAGATTCATGTGAGCAAAGGTTCCCAAAACAGATTGGAGGTGAAAGATGTGACCTTTCTCACTCTTGCTAGTCACAAGTATATCATCAAAGTAGATAACAATACACTTGCTAATAATAAGGGGCTTCAAAACCTGATTCATTAGTCTCATAACAGTAATGAGAGCATTAGTTAGACCACAAGGTGTGACTAACCATTCATAGAGACCTCCTTTGGTTTTGACAGCAGTGTCCCCTTCTTGAATTTGAGCCTGGCAGGACCCACTTCTTGGATTGACCTTTGGGATGTCGTGGATGCCAAGTAGCTCACCTACTAGATCTTCACTTCTAGGAAACCTGTACTTGGTAGTAACCTTGTTGGTGCACAGACTTTGGCTTCCTTCCTTTGGGACCATAAGGGTAGGGATGGCGCATGGACTGAGACTTTCCCTAATCATACCCCTTGCTTGAAGATCTTCATCTTGCCCTTGAACCTCTTGAGTGTCACTAGGGTTCACGTGAGTTGTTGGTTCATGATGCACAACTGATCTAGGAATGGGATCAGTTTGGACTTCACGTTGGGGTAGTCTCTCGTCTAGGAACACATGAGGGTGTTGTTCTCTAAGGGGGGTGACGAGAGGAGGGTTGTCGTGACTAGGTTGTTCATCATTGGTTGGCTCTTTGTGGCTAGGGTTTGTGTTTGGGTCTAAGGGAGTGATCTCCTTATGCTCACTAAACTTAGGGCGTTCAGTGGTCATAGAAGTGATGGGATTTTGATCACTCTCTTTGCGTGGGGACGGATTGGCTATTTTTAGTGGAGCTAGGGTGATTTTTTTGTGGTTGAACCTGAATGTGTAGGTGTTGGCTCTTCCATTATGTATCACGCTCCTGTCAAATAACCATGGTCTTCCCAGCAGAATATGACAGGCATCCATAGGCAAAACGTCACACCATAAAGATTCTTGAAAAGATTTGCCAATGGAAAAGTTTACCAAACATCGTTGAGTAACTCGTAATCCTTCACCCTGATTGAGCGACTTGATGGTGTAGGGATTTGGATGGGGACTCGTTTCCAGCTGAAGTTTGTCCACCGTAGTAGTTGACGCCATATTTGTGATGCTTCCACCATCAATCATCAAAGAGCAGACCTTTCCCTTGATTGTGCAACGAGACTGAAAGATAGCTTCTCATTGTTGCTGATCTTCTGGAACAATCAAACTGTTGAGGATCCTCCTCATAAAGTGTAATTCGTGTGCCATGGATGAGTTTGGAACGTCCAGTTGACATTAGGTAAGGAAGGGGTAATGTGTTTAGGCTGTTTGTGGAGTTTAGGATTGAAGGTTGGTACTGAAGGTTTGAAGGTTATGTGTTTGGATTGCAGGTCAGGCCATTGGCATAGCAGGTTAAGCTATTGGAATAGCAGGTTAAGCTATTGGAATAGCAGGTTAAACTATTGGAATAGCAGGTTTGGGGATTGGGTTGGAAAAGGTCATGTGTTTGGTTTGCATTGAAAACAACCTAGAGCTCTGATACCAAAATTATGATGTATAATGGGATCAAAGATTGTATCTTGATCAATTACACATCAAGGGAGACGTGCAACCAATCTAAACATGGGACGCTTCAAGTGAATTAGGTTAAAAGGTAGGGTGCTTCATGAGGGAAAGATGGAGTCCTGGAGAAAATTGAGATGGAGAAAGATGAGATCTTTGTGGAGTTTGAGAGAGGAGAGACGGACGGAAAATAGGGGAGGACTTTGGGATTGACGTGAGGTCTTTTGTGAGGGAGGAGAGAGTATGGATGAGAGATTTGAGAGAAGGATGTTTGAGAGAGTAAAAGTGAGGGAGAGATTAGGGTTTGAGAGAGAAATTGGAGGAGACGTTTTGAGAGATGGAAAGAGAGGATGAATGCATGAGAGAGATTTTGAGAGAGAGTGGCGTGAGATTGAGAGAAAGAGAGAAAGATATTTTGAGTTTTTTGGTTTTTATGAAAAGAAAAGACATGTTTTTGGATTTTGATTTAATCAAACTAGAAAGAAAGAAAATGAAGAGAAAGATTTATCTTAACTATATTGATAGAAAGATAAAAGAAGTAATTATCTTAACTGTATTGACAGAAATATAAGAACGGATAGTTCTAGGTTTCTAACTTGAATCCACAAGAAAGACAACCTAGGGCTAACTTGATCTAGACTGCAACCTAGGATCAAGCTCTTCCTAACCACTTGGGTGCCATGCTAAGATACAATAGAAGAAAGGGGTGAGAGTTTATCCAAACACTCGAGAGAAAGCTAAAAGCTTAACTATTTTCATAATTCAAAGTTGGTTGCCTTTGAGAGGCTACAAACCTAGCTATTTATACTACTAAAGTCCTAAACCTCCTAGGACTCTCAAGATTGGCGTGCAAGCCATCTTCTCCTACTAGGACTCTATTACTTGGCATGCAAGCCAAGGACTCCTAATACTAGACGCCATCTACTCCATCTCCTCCTTGGATTAGGACTCCTTATCCTAAGGGGAGTTGGTTACAAGAGATAATAATCCTTTTAGGACTTGGCTTTCCTAATCCAAGATGGATTAGTTACAAAATAAGCTAACCTTATCTAGGACTACATAGCTTGGTGCCTAGTCTAGCACACCACACGCCTATCACACACACACACACATTTCTAGATCATTCTAGAACATTCTACACTATTCTAGATTAATCTAGACTCCTACGACTTAGTGTCCAAGTTTATATATATTACTTGGCACCTCACACAACTGGAAATGTAAATAAAACCCTAGAAATGTAAAGAAATACATCAAAAGGCCAAAACTGTGAACTTCTTCTTGAAATGGTCAGAAATGTGAAGTTCATCTCAAAATGATCAGAAATGTGAACTTCATCTTGAAATGGTTAGAAATGTGAAATTCATCTCAAAATGATCAGAAATGTGAACTTCATCTTGAAATGGTCCAAACTTTGAAGTTCAACTTGGGCTTTGTACTTGAGCCTTTAGTGGTAGACTTTGAGGACATGGGATTCCCATCATCCTCTATGAATCTTGGGTCTCCGAAGGTGATCCCAAGGCTATGTGAGCCTCCATTTCCTTCCATGAACCTATGGTCCCCAAAGGTGAGACCTAGGTTAAGAAGTTCTCCTTCATTGGCTTCTTCTGATGTTTTTGGCGTGGGCCAAAATACATCATTTCCATTGGTAAAAACTACAAAGATTCTATTTGGTGTGATGTAATTCCAATGGATGCTTGTCATATTTTGCTTGGGAGACCTTGGCTTTTTGATAGGCATGTCACGCATGATGGGAGAATGAACACCTACACGTTTATTCTCAACAAAAAGAAGATCACTTTGGCTCCTCTCTCACCATCATCGATCATACGTCCCCAACAACAACCACAAAAGGAGGAGACTAACATTGTAACGTTCATGAAGGCCGAATATCATGAATTCCAAGAGCATAAAGATCTTATTCTAGCAAACTTGGAGGAAGAGGAAACATCCCCAACTATTAAGCATGCACGTCTTCCTCCTCTTTTGGAACGTTTCAAACACTTGTTCCCAAAAGAGATGCCCACAGGATTACCTCCAAGAAGAGAAATTGAGAACAAAATTGATCTAGTTCCGGGCTCTATGCTCCCCAACAAACCGGCCTATCGAATGAATCCAAAGGAAGCTCAAGAAGTACAAAGGCAAGTAGATGAGCTCTTATCCAAAGGTTTGGTGCGTGAAAGCATGAGTCCATGTGCTGTCCCGGTCCTACTTGTGCCTACGAAACATGGGTCTCAAAGAATGTGTATGGATTGTTGAACCATAAACAAGATCACAATCAAGTATAGATTCCCAATCCCACGCCTTGAGGATCTACTTGAAGAGCTAAATGGAAGTGTTGTGTTCTCTAAAGTTGATTTGAGGAGTGGATATCATCAAATAAGGATTCATGAAGGAGATGAGTGGAAAACGGAATTCAAGACCAAGGAGGGCTTATATGAATGGCTTGTGATGCCATTTGGCCTTACAAATGCACCATCTACTTTGATGCGTTTAATGAATCATGTATTGAAGCCTCTTATTGGCAAATGTGTAGTAGTTTATTTTGATGATATTCTTGTATATAGTAGAAGTGAAAGAGAACATCTAAAGCATCTAGAGTTGGTCTTGTACATCTTGGAGAAGGAGAAACTCTACGCCAATTTGGAGAAATGCCATTTCTTCTCGTCCGAGATTGTGTTCCTCGGATATGTTCTTTCACAAAAGGGCATACAAGTCGACAAGGAGAAGGTGAAAGCTATTCAAGAGTGGCCTACACCAAAGTTCATTCATGAGGTACGAAGCTTTCATGGTTTAGCATCTTTCTATAGAAGGTTTATAAGGAATTTTAGCTCCATTCTTGCACCTATGACCGAATTGTTGAAAGAGAAGGAGTTTTCATGGACTAGAGGTGTTAATGAAGCGTTTGAAGTGATTAAAGAAAAATTATGTCATGCACCTATTCTTGCTTTACCATGTTTTGATAAAGTGTTTGAAGTTGAAGTGGATGCAACTGGAGTAGGAATTGGAGCCGTCCTAACCCAAGAAGGCCGCCCCATTTCTTACTTTAGCGAGAAGTTGAATGAAGCTAAGAGGAAGTATAGCACCTATGACAAAGAGTTCTATGCCATCATAAGAGCTCTTGAGCATTGGAGGCATTATCTTCTAAGTGGTGAATTCATCTTACATAGTGATCATGAGGCTCTTAAATTCATCCAAGGGCAACACAAGTTAAATCCAAGGCACGCCAAATGGGTGGAGTATATGCAAGCATTCCATTTTGTGATCAAACATAAAGCGGGTCATCTTAACAAAGGAGTGGATGCTTTGTCAAGAAGGTACTTACTTACCCATTTTAGATTCAAGAGTCCTTGGGTTTGAGCATATTAAAGAATTGTATGCAAGTGATGAGGATTTCAAGGAGGTTTATGAGCTTTGTAAGAAGCACCCCCATCAACTTTTTCACATTGAAAATGGGTTTCTCTTCAAAGGGAATCAACTTTGTATCCCTAAAAGTAGCATTCGAGAGTTATTAATCATGGAGGTCCATGGAGGATCTTTGGCGGGTCACTTTTGGATTGAAAAGACCTACCTTATGATGAAGGAACATTATTTTTGGCCAAGCATGATTAAAGATGTTGAGCACATGGTGAAGAGGTGTAATACTTGCAATATTTCCAAGGCACGCGCTTTACCACAAGGGTTTTATACTCCTTTGCCCATTCCACATCATCCATGGGAAGATGTGAGTTTAGACTTCGTTGTTGGTCTACCAAGAACACAAAGAGGCAAGGATTCTATTATGGTGGTCGTTGATAGATTTTCAAAGATGGCTCATTTTATTCCATGCCATACTACTTCTGATGCTACTAAGGTTGCAAACCTATATTTTGAAGAAATAGTGAAGCTACATGGTATTCCAAAGACCATGGTGAGTGATCGAGATTCCAAGTTCCTTGGTCATTTTTGGCTTACTTTATGGAAGAAGCTTGGTACAACATTGAAGTTTAGCACCGCATGTCATCCACAAACGGATGGACAAACCGAAGTAACCAATCGCACTTTGGGAGCTCTTCTTCGGATATTGGTGAGTAAACACAAGAAGGGTTGGGATACTCTTCTATGTCATGCCTTCAATCGAAGTCCAAGTAAAGCCACAGGGTTGTCACCTTTTCAAGTTGTTTATGGAAGGAACCCTCTCCAACCTATGGATCTCACGCCCATCTCTATCAACAAAGCTTAGTTTTGAAGCTAACAAAAGGGTGGAAGAGATTAAGAAGCTACATGAGGAGGTTCGTGCCAAAATTGAGAAGTATACCTCAAGTGTATCTAGTAGAGTGAATAAATCAAGGAAGAAGTGATGTATATTTGATGGCCATATACATCAAGGACATCAAGGAAGACATCCAATATGCATCATAGGAGCCTAATACTCGGTTATATGGCAAAAGAGCATCATTCACTCAAGTATCCCTTTCGTTTGAATGATTTCAACAAGGGCAGTTTGGTAATTTACTCTATAACTCTAGATACATGCGTCTAATGAGGAAGTCATCCAAAGACATATTGAAGAGCATTGAAAGAGCTTTCCAATGGTTTTTGAATCTTGAAGTTTGGACAAGTATTGAAGGAGTTATAGTCTTTTCTTTCTAGAGTTGTATTTTAGAGTTTTTATGATGTAATAAATGTGTAGGATGATGTAAGCCTCAAGGGGCTAATTCTTGATTTGTACACGTCTAGGGAGGGCTAGGATTACTATAAAACCCCCCCCCCCCCCTTAGGCCTCTTGTAATCTCATTCATTCAATCAATCAAATACAAACACAAGGTGTTGTTTTCTCTCTAGCTTTTGCTAGTATTTCGTTTCTCTTGAGGGATCTATCATCTTCTTCTAGCTTAGGGTGGCGTCCTAAGTGGTGATAGGAAGAGATTGAATCATTCTTGAAGGTGGTGTGTCTGTATCCTCCAAGAATCTTCAAGAGCCAAATCTATCATTCATTCATCCAATTCGTTCATTCGAGCATTCATCCATCTTTGATTGATCTTTCAAGCATCAATCAACATTCAATCTATCAAGAACCACTCGTCCACTCCATATTTGTCCAATAAACGTTCAAGAAGTCATCGTTCATCATCATTCATCAATCGTTCATCCCCTCAATTCGTCATTCATCCATCATTCATCAAAACTTCAATTGATCTTCAATCTTGGTAAACGAATTTCACCATCTTTTCGTTTATCTTCATTCTTTTTCATTCATTTTTGGATCCTTAAGAACTTTGAGAAGCAAGATTCTTATCTTGGTTCTTAAAGATCCTTATATTGTTGTGTAATGTGATCATCCTTGATCCTATTATACATCAAAATTGGTATCAGAGCTTAGGAGTTGATTCTCTTAGTTCTTGATCCATCTTTTTACAATCTTTTCACCATCTTTTCCATCACAAATTCATCCCCCACCTTCCCCCCATCTCAGGTCTACCAAGAACCACAAAAAGAACCCCATAGCCCCACAAAGAACCCCCAATTCGAACACAAAATCCACCAAAACACAATCCCCTCTCGTCCTTCACCCCCCCCCCCCCAAACCCCAAAAATCGTGAATCTTGCAATCTTTTTGCACCAAGATTGATCAAGATGGAAGATTCAAGCACTCTCACACCCACACCTACGGAGCCCCAAGAAGATGTTGAAGCATTAAAGAAAAGAATCACCTATCTCAACGATCAACTAAAGAGATACATGCATCTACAACATAGGGTGAACCGTGGAGATAGTGAGACTAATGAAAGTGATGAAGAGTTGCCACAAAGACGTTCCCCAAAGGAGGAACGATTCGACTTCAAAGTTGAGATTCCGGAGTTTAATGGTAATCTTGATCCCGAGAACTTCTTAGATTGGATGCAAACTATTGAATGTGTTTTTGATCTTAAAGAAGTCCTTGATGGGAAGAAAGTGGAGTATGTGGCTCTTAAGTTGCGAAAACATGCGTCCATATGGTGGGCCAATTTGCAAAAGAAGAGGCAAGCAAAGGGCAAGGACAAGATTAGAACATGGGATAAAATGAAGAAGAAGCTCCAAGAGAAGTTTCTACCACTAAGTTATCTCCAAGATAACTACTACAAGTTACAACGATTGGTTCAAGGGAGCAAAAGTGTGGAGGAATATACAAAGGAGTTTGAACATCTTCTTTGGCGTTGTGATATCAAAGAGAATGAACAACAAACTTTCGTACGTTATCTTTTTGGTCTTAATGATTGGATTAGACACATTGTTGAATTGCAACCATACAAAACCTTGGATGAGTTGAGTTCCTTATCCCTTAAAGTTGAAAGGCAAAGGAGGAATAAGGGAAAAGAAGCCTTGAACAAGTACCAAACTCCACAAGAATCATCCCACCCTACATTCCCACACACGCCACATCAAAATTCCACATTCCCTACAAAACCCCCAAACACAAAAACTCCACAAAATCAGCCGCCATCCATCCATAAACCCCATGTCCAAGAAACCAAATTCCTAGCATCAAGAAGGTGTTTTCGATGCCAAGGGTTGGGACATTATGCTTCGGAGTGCCCAAACAAGAGAGTAGTATCTTTGGTGGAATATCAAAGTGCTTTGTATGTAGAACCGGAGTGTCATAAAAATGAGAGTGAAGAGGAAAAGGGAGTTGACGTGAATGAGGAAGAAAATGTTGAAGAATGTGTAGAGGAGCCGGATGATGGAGAGTTACTTGTGGTAGGAAGGGCCTTAAATGAAGTTCAAGTGCCAAGTGATAAAGTACAAAGGGAGGCTATCTTTCGCTCTCGTTGTACCATCAAAGGAAAAGTATGCTCATTGATCATAGTGGAGGAAGTTGCACCAATGCCGCTTCTACAACAATGGTCGAGAAATTGCAAATGGAGATTAACCCTCATCCCACACCCTACACTATACAATGGCTAAGCCTAGGACAAGGCATTCGTGTGGATCAAAGGGTCTTGGTAAGTCTTTCAATTGGGAAGAATTATAAAGATTCATTATGGTGTGATATTATTCCTATGGATACTTGTCACATTTTGTTGGGAACACCATGATTGTTCGATACGAGTGCCATATATGATGGGAGAGCTAACACTAACACTCTCACCCTCCATCAAAAGAAGATCACTTTGACACCTCTACCACCATCTTCTAACCCACGGCCCAAGGAGGATGAAAGTAGCATTGTAACAATCATGAAGAAGGAATATCATGGATATGAAGAGCATAAGGATCTTGTTTTTGCAAACTTAGAGGAAAGTAAAACAAGCAACCATCCAATCTTGAATTCTCCAATGGAACGTATCTATCATGTGCACCCTAAAGATATCCACTTGAATCTTATGGTTGAAGTGCCAAGGATTCGAAGAAGACAAGAGAATATTGTCACGGTCGATCATTCGAGAATAGGTCGCTTCATATTAAATGATGAAGGCCAAATTGTGGATTTTGAAATTTTGGAGATACATGGAATTCCTATACCCATGGTGGAGTATCAAGAAACAAAGTCCAAAAGCGCCATTGGGTTATTTTGGAAGAAGTTGAGGAAGTTTTGTAAGGGAGTCTATGATGACTTCAAAGCATTTAAGAAGAAAGATTGTAAATTCTTGTGAAAAAGGCGAGTAAGAGAGTTGATGCTCAAAGTTTGAGGACAAACTTTTTCAACCGGGGGAGTATGATGTATATTTGATGGCCATATACATCAAGGACATCAAGGAAGACATCCAATATGCATCATAGGAGCCTAATACTCGGTTATATGGCAAAAGAGCATCATTCACTCAAGTATCCTTTTCGTTTGAATGATTTCAACAAGGGCAGCTTGGTAATTTACTCTATAACTCTAGATACATGCGTCTAATGAGGAAGTCATCTAAAGACATATTGAAGAGCATTGAAAGAACATTCCAATGGTTTTTGAATCTTGAAGTTTCGACAAGTATTGAAGGAGTTATAGTCTTTTCTTTCTAGAGTTGTATTTTAGAGTTTTTATGATGTAATAAATGTGTAGGATGATGTAAGCCTCAAGGGGCCTAATTCTTGATTTGTACACGTCTAGGGAGGGCTAGGATTACTATAAATACCCCCCAGGCCTCTTGTAATCTCATTCATTCAATAAATCAAATACAAACACAAGGTGTTGTTTTCTCTCTAGCTTTTGCTAGTATTTCGTTTCTGTTGAGGGAGATTCGATTATATCATCTTCTTCTAGCTTAGGGTGGCGTCCTAAGTGGTGATAGGAAGAGATTGAAGCATTCTTGAAGGTGGTGTGTCTGTATCCTCCAAGAATCTTCAAGAGCCAAATCTATCATTCAATCATCCAATTCGTTCATTCGAGCATTCATCCATCTTTGATTGATCTTTCAAGCATCAATCAACATTCAATCTATCAAGAACCATTCGTCCACTCCGTATTTGTCCCACAAACGTTCAAGAAGTCATCGTTCATCATCATTCATCAATCGTTCATCCCCTCAATTCGTCATTCATCCATCATTCATCAAAACTTCAATTGATCTTCACTCTTGGTAAACGAATTTCACCATCTTTTCGTTTATCTTCATTCTTTTTCATTCATTTTTGGATCCTTAAGAACTTTGAGAAGCAAGATTCTTATCTTGGTTTTTAAAGATCCTTATATTATTGTGTAATGTGATCATCCTTGATCCCATTATACATCAAGAAGGTTGTATTTGAGCCTGGAGATCTTGTTTGGATTCACTTGAAGAAGGAAAGATTCCCTACCAAAAGGGAAGGTAAGCTTGCACCTAGGGGAGATGGTCCTTATAAAGTTTTGGAGAAGATTGTTGACAATGCTTATAAGTTACAACTTGGAGAAGACTATGAAGGGAGTTGTACTTTCAATGTTAGTGATCTCAAGCCTTTCTATGGAGATAATGAAGAACTTCCTAGTTTGAGGACAAACTCTTTTCAACTAGGGGGGAATGATGTAGATTTGGTCCCAAACCTACATTATGGGAGCCAAATACTTAACTACATTCAAAAGGAGCTTGAAACTCTCACACTTGGTTCACATTCGAATAGTTTCAACCATGGAGGATTGATGATTTGCTCATTAACTCAAGAACCATAAAGCTACCATGGAAGGTGTCCTAGAGTGAATTAATCTACATTCAAAGTGCTTTCCAATGGTTTAAGAATCTTGAGATTTGGATAAAGATCGAAGGAGTTATCATCAAATGTAATCTAGCTTAGTTCATTTGTTTCTTTATGATGTCATACTTGTATTAGATGATGTAAGTTAGTTACACCCATTTTTCTTGATTTGTACACGCCAAGGGGGTCCTCAATCTCATTTAGTATAAATAGACCCCTTGGGTGTCTTGTATAACCATTCAATCAATATACAAAATTCAATCAAACACTTGATGTTGTTGTGTTCTCTCTAGCCTTGCTAGTTTTCGAACTCTTGAGGGAGTTTCGAGTATCATCCCCTTCTTCTATCCAAGGGTGACATCCTTGGTGGTGAAAGGAAGGAATTGAAGAGTCTTGAAGGTGGTGTGTCTCTATCCTCCAAGAAGCTTCAAACGCCATTATCATTTCGTTCCATTCAAACATTTGTTTCTCCATTCTTTCGTCCATCATTCTATACATTTGGTAATCATCTTTCATAGTTTTTTCAATCTTTCCCATTCGTTTTCCATCCCATTTTTTATTCTTAAGAACTTTGAGAAGCAAGATTCTTATCTTGGTTTTTAAAGATCCTTCTTTCTTGTATAATGTGATCTTCCCTTGATCCATTATACATCAAAATTGGTATCAGAGCTTAGGAGTTGATTCTCTTAGTTCTTGAACCATCTTTTTGCAAATCTTTCCATCACAAATCCATCCCCTCCCATTCCCTATCTCGCATCTACCATAGCTCCACAAAAAGAACCCCATAGCCCCACAAAGAACCCCTCTCGTCCTTCACCCTCCCCAAACCCCAAAACCGTGAATCTTGCAATCTTTTTTCACCAAGATTGTTCAAGATGGAAGATTCGAGCACTCTCACACCTATACCTACGGAGCCCCAAGAAGATGTTGAAGCATTGAAGAAAAGAATCACCTATCTCAACGATCAACTTAAGAGATACATGCATCTACAATATAGGGTGAACCGTGGAGATAGTGAGGATAATGAAAGTGATGAAGAAGTTCCACAAAGACGTCCCCCAAGGGAGGAGCGTTTTGACTTCAAAGTGGAGATCCCCGAATTTGACGGTAATCTTGATCCTGAAAACTTTCTAGATTGGATGCAAACTGTTGAACGTGTCTTTGATCTTAAGGAGGTCCAAGACAAAATGAAGGTGAAATATGTGGCCCTTAAGTTGCGAAAACATGCGTCCATTTGGTGGACTAACTTGCAAAAGAAGAGGCAAATACAAGGGAAGGACAAGATCAAAGCGTGGATCAAAATGAAGAAAAAGTTGCAAGAAAAGTTCCTACTACCAAGTTATCTCCAAGATAACTATTATAAATTGCAACGTTTGGTCCAAGGGAGCAAAAGTTTTGAGGAGTACACAAAGGAATTCGAGCATATCCTTTGGCGTTGTGATCTCCAAGAGGATGAACCTCAAACTTTGGTACGTTTTCTATATTGTCTAAATGATTGGATTCGCAATATTGTTGAATTACATCCTTACCAATCTTTGGATGAGTTGAGTTCTTTGGCCTTGAAAGTAGAAAGGCAAAGAAAAGAAAGAGGAAAAGAAAACGTGACCAAGTACCAAACCACATACAAACCCCCACAAAACACACACGTTCTTACATTCCACAACAAAAATCCACATTCACCAAAAAACAACCAAACACAAGAGCACCACAAAATCAACCCCCATCCATCCCCAAACCCCACGTCCAAGAACCAAAACCCCTAGCCCCAAGAAGGTGTTTTCGTTGTCAAGGCTTAGGACATTATGCTTCGGAGTGTCCTAACAAAAGGGTAGTATCTTATTTGGAATATCAACGTGCTTTGTATGTAGAACCGGAGTATCATGAAAATGAACATGAAGAAGAAGGAGTTGACGTGAATGAGGAAGAGGAAGAAGAGGAGGCCGATGAAGTTGAAATGCTAGTATTAAGAAGGGCCTTAAGTGTTGCTTGTGTCCCAAATGAGCTAGAACAAAGGGAGAACATCTTTCATACAAGGTGTACCATTCAAGGCAAGGTGTGTTCTCTAATCATTGATGGAGGAAGTTGCACTAATGCCGCTTCTACAACCATGGTGAATAAGCTACAATTGGAGGTTAGTCCACACCCATCCCCTTACACAATTCAATGGCTAAGTCATGGGAAGGGAATTCGTGTGGTTCACCGTGTACGTGTAAGTCTTTCCATTGGTAAAAACTACAAAGATTCTATTTGGTGTGATGTAATTCTAATGGATGCTTGTCATATTTTGCATGGGAGACCTTGACTTTTTGATAGGCATGTCATGCATGATGGGAGAATGAACACCTACACGTTTATTCTCAACAAAAAGAAGATCACTTTGGCTCCTCTCTCACCATCATCGATCATACGTCCCCAACAACAACCACAAAAGGAGGAGACTAACATTGTGACGTTCATGAAGGCCGAATATCATGAATTCCAAGAGCATAAAGATCTTATTCTAGCGAACTTGGA
The DNA here is from genome assembly GCA_029582165.1 of Portulaca oleracea. Lineage (NCBI taxonomy): Eukaryota > Viridiplantae > Streptophyta > Magnoliopsida > Caryophyllales > Portulacaceae > Portulaca > Portulaca oleracea. The sequence goes on from CM055874.1 coordinate 26,621,536, forward strand.
GGAAGAGGAAACATCCCCAACTATTGAGCATGCACGTCTTCCCCCTCTTTTGGAACGTTTCAAACACTTGTTCCTAAAAGAAATGCCCACGGTGTTACCTCCAAGAAGAGAAATTGAGCATAAAATTGATCTAGTTCCGGGCTCTATGCTCCCCAACAAATTGGCCTATCGAATGAATCCAAAGGAAGCTCAAGAAGTACAAAGGCAAGTAGATGAGCTCTTATCCAAAGGTTTGGTGCGTGAAAGCATGAGTCCATGTGCTGTCCCGGTCCTACTTGTGCCTAAGAAAGATGGGTCTCAAAGAATGTGTATGGATTGTCGAGCCATAAACAAGATCACAATCAAGTATAGATTCCCAATCCCACGCCTTGAGGATCTACTTGATGAGGTACATGGAAGTGTTGTGTTCTCTAAAGTTGATTTGAGGAGTGGATATCATCAAACAAGGATTCATGAAGGAGATGAGTGGAAAACGGCATTCAAGACCAAGGAGGGCTTATATGAATGGCCTGTGATGCCATTTGGCCTTACAAATGCACCATCTACTTTTATGCGTTTAATGAATCATGTATTGAAGCCTCTTATTGGAAAATGTGTAGTAGTTTATTTTGATTATATTCTTGTATATACTAGAAGTGAAAGAGAACATGTAAAGCATCTAAAGTTGGTCATGTACATCTTGGAGAAGGAGAAACTCTACGCCAATTCGGAGAAATGCAATTTCTTCTCGTCCAAGATTGTGTTCCTCGGAAATGTTCTTTCACAAGAGGGCATACAAGTCGACAAGGAGAAGGTGAAAGCTATTCAAGAGTGGCCTACACCAAAGTCCATTCATGAGGTACGAAGCTTTCATGGTTTAGCATCTTTCTATAGAAGGTTTATAAGGAATTTTAGCTCCATTCTTGCACCTATGACCGAATTGTTGAAAGAGAAGGAGTTTTCATGGACTAGAGGTGCTAATGAAGCGTTTGAAGTGATTAAAGAAAAATTATGTCATGCACCTATTCTTGCTTTACCATGCTTTGATAAAGTGTTTGAAGTTGAAGTGGATGCAAGTGGAATAGGAATTGGAGCCGTCCTAACCCAAGAGGGCCGTCCCATTTCTTACTTTAGTGAGAAGTTGAACGAAGCTAAGAGGAAGTATAGCACTGATGTATAATGGGATCACAAGATCTCATTATACAAAAGGGTTTAGGATCTTTAAGAGCGCAGATGAAAATCTCCTTTGTCAAAGTTCTTAAGAATCGAAAATGGAATGGAAAACGAATGGAAAGATAGAAAGAACTATGAAGATGATTACCAAATGGGTGATTGATGATGGACGAATGGTAATGAACGATTAGATGAATGAAACGAATGTGAAAATGAATGGAATGAATGTAGGAATGAATGGAATGTAAGTTTCTTGAATGATAGAATGATATTCAAATGAATCTTGAATTTGAAACAATGTAGAAACAAAAACAAGATCAAAAGAACTAGAAATGAAACTCACGATTGATATGAATGATAATGGCTTTGAAGACTCCTATGAGGATATAGGAACACCTGATGTATAATGGGATCAAGAGATCTCATTACACATAGAAATCAGGATATTTAAAAACTAAGATAAGAATCTTGCTTCTCAAAGTTCTTAAAGATCAACCAAATTCAATGAAATGATGTATAATAGGATCAAGGATGATCAAATTATACAAAAGATTAGGATCTTTAAGTGTTTCTTTAAGATTGAATGAATGAATCAAAGAATGGATGGATAAACCAATGGAATGGTCGAAATGGATGAATGAAATGAATGTAGGAATGGATGGAATGTAAGTTTCTTGAATGATTGAATGATATTCAAATGAATCTGGAATTTGAAACAATGTAGAAACAAAAACAAGATCAAAAGAACTAGAAAGAAACTCACGATTTGAATGATGAATGATAATGGCTTTGAAGACTCTTGGAGGATACAGCCACACCACCTTCAAGAATGCTTCAATCTCTTCCTATCACCATGTGTTTACTTTGTATTTGATATATTGAATGAATTGATTACAAGGGCCTCCCAAGGGGTCTATTTATAGTAGAAGAGGACCCCCCTAGGCGTGCCTAACATCAAGAAACAAAGGATTTCTAGCTTACATCATCTATTACAAGTATGACATCATAAAGAATCAAAATGAACAAAGCTAGATTAAAACTTGAATAACTTGCTCGTTTCTTCTCCAAATTCCAAGATTCAAAAACCATTGGAAAGCTTTTTGAATGGTCTATCTTTGATTCTAGGATGACTTTCTCAAAAGCTTTATGGTTCTTGAGATATGGAGCAAATGACCGAGTTGCCCTTGTTGAAGCCATTCGTTTGTGTAAGAGACATGAGTGAATGGGGCTCCTTTTCGATGTAAACAAGTATTTAGCTCCTTTGGTGTGTATTTAATGTCTCCCTTGATGACCTTAATGTATATGGCTATCAAATATACATCAACACCACCTCAAAGAACTCTCCAATTCTACCTTTCACCACCAAAGGATGCGAACCCAAGGCTGGAAGTAGGGATATTCGAAACTCCCGCAAGAGATTCAAAAACTAGCACAAAAGCTAGAGAGAAAATAACACCATGTGTTTACTTTATATTTGATATATGAATGAATGAATTTACAAGAGGCCTAAAGGGGTATTTATAGTAATCCCAAGCCCCCTTGGACGTGTACAAATCAAGAATCTAGGCTCCTTGAGGCTTACATCATCCTACACAAGTATGACATCATAAAGAATCAAAATGAACTAAGCTAGATTAAAACAATGATAACTTGCTCGTTTCAAATCCAAATTCCAAGATTCAAAATGATGTATATTTGATAGCGATATACATCAAGGTCATCAAGGGAGACATCAAAGACACACCAAAGGAGCCAAATACTTGATTACATGGAAAGGAGCACCTTTCACTCATGTCTCTTATACAAACGAATGGCTTCAACAAGGGCAGCTCGGTAATTTGCTCTATATCTCAAGAACCATAAAGCTTTTGAGAAAGTCATCCTAGAATCAAAGATAGACTATTCAAAGAGCTTTCCAATGGTTTTTGAATCTTAGAATTTGGATTTGAAACGAGCAAGTTATCATTGTTTTAATCTAGCTTAGTTCATTTTGATTCTTTATGATGTCATACTTGTGTAGGATGATGTAAGCCTCAAGGGGCCTAGATTCATGATTTGTACACGTCCAAGGGGGCTTGGAATTACTATAAATACCCCCTTAGGCCTCTTGTAAATTCATTCATTCATATATCAAATACAAAGTAAACACATGGTGTTGTTTTCTCTCTAGCTTTTGTGCTAGTTTTTGAATCTCTTGACGGAGTTTCGAATATCCCTACTTCTAGCCTTGGATTGGCATTCTGATAAGTACTTCTTGTATATATGAGAACTTGGTTGTTTTCATGAGAATTTGGGGAATATTTGATTTGATTATGTTATTTTATACCCGAATTTCCTATATTACACTTGGTTTGGAGTTTGGTGAGTTTCGTAGGGAATTTGTGAAGAATCGATGTAAACCGAGCCCAAAAAGCAAGTGTAGATCCAAGTTATGAGCTTAAAGGACCAAGAAGTGAGGTGTTGGATCGTCCAAGGCCCAAACAATGGCCCAAAGTACTCCTAGGCTCGAAAAAACCAGTGACACGGGTGCCCCAGGAAGAGCACGGGTCGTGTCTATGGCTAGAGAGTGACAAAATTCAAGAAGAAAGCTAACACGGTCCATGTCACAGGGAGCACGGTCCGTGTCACATGGGGCACGGTCCGTGCCTACCCTGGCACGGTCCGTGTCTCTCCTGTCTTTTCATTTTCGGTAGTTTTGAAGTGATGTTTTCCTATATTATGCGGATTTCTGGCCGAGTAGAGGGAGATCATCATCCACCATCATCCATTTCATGCCCTAATCATATCATTCATCATCCATATTCCATTCCAACATTGAAGATTGAGAGAAGATTGAAGATTGAAGCGCAACTCGAACATACTTTGAAGTGGAGGAGCAAAAGTCCTCCATTGTTGATTCCTAGCAAGTTTGTTCTTCACTTGGGTTTATTTTCTCATTCTCTCATAGATTTTCATATGCTTTCTAGAATAGATTTCAATTGCCTTGTAGTTTCAAACATAAATAGTGACTAGTTCTTTTTAGTTTAGGGGATGAACCTTTGAAGTTGCTTGATGAATTGACTTTGCTGGATTGAATTATCATGAATTTAGTTTGTTTCAATCTATTTGGTCTTTGAATTGAATTGTTATTGCTTTTGCTTGATCACCAATTGCAAGTTAATAGGTTGTTGAATGAAGTACCGAAAGGAGAAGTTTGATTACCCGAAAACCTAGATTAAACTAGTTAAAATTATCTAGACAAAGAAGTTTTAACTAGGGTTCTTGAGATAATTTAATCTTTAACCTTGACTAAATCGAAATAACCACGAAATTAGGTGCTTGGATAGTCTTGGCTATTCGCTCTAGTGACAAAATCTCATTCCGAATTTTTCTATGCGATTATCGAACCTTGATTGTGCAAATTAATGAAATGAAAGTTCAATCCACATCGTTGATTCGTTATTTGACTTAGGTTTCATCCCCTGAACGCCTTTTTCCCTTGATTAAATTAGAAAAGTTTGTTTGAATATTTGTTTGTTTAGTTCTTGATTGTGATTAGATTTAGAATTAGTTACTTCAAACAAAAACCGGATCGACTTAGCAATCAACTAGGAGGCTAGTTCAGTGCGTTGAAAGGAAAAGTCCCTGTGGGAACGACCTTGATTTATGCTACAATTTCACCCGTGCACTTGCGGCCTATCAAGTTTTTGGCGCCGTTGCCAGGGACTTTGTCCCTAGCCAGCCACTGAACGAATACCCTAAGGTTGCCTAAGTCATTTATTTTCTGTTTTGATTTTCCCTGGTGTTTTGATTTTTGTCTTGCCAGGTTTACTTTACGTGCATGCAAAAGGCTCCACTATTTGAGCTTGATCCTAAAATCGAAAGAACCTTTCGCTCCCGGCGAAAGAAGCAAAAGTTAGAGCACGCCCGGAGAAGACAAGAAGAGAACTCCAAGCGAAAGAACACCATGTCCGGTGGAGGCGGCGGTGGAGAGCCTAGAATCACGCTTGGCTCCTATGTGATGCCGAATGTCACAAATCAACCCTCCGCCATTAATCCTCCAAGAGTGGCCTCTGACGATTTCGAGCTGAGGAGTTCACTCATCAATTTTGTGAAGGCCAACCCTTTCCATGGCCTCCCCAATGAAGATCCCAACCGGCACCTTCGTCTATTCAACCAAGCATGTGAAACCTTTAAGGCAAATGGTGCGACGCCCGATGCAATCAAGCTGTGATTGTTTCCCTTCTCACTTGAAGGGAAGGCTTGGGAGTGGTTGGATGCTCTTCCATCAAGCTCTGCCATCACCACTTTTGACCAACTTGCTAGCCTATTCTTGGCGAAGTACTTTCCTCCTAGCAAGTTGACGAGCCTCCGGAATCAAATCTCAACATTTGTCCAAGAGCCGGATGAGTCCCTCTATGAAGCGTGGGAGAGGTTCAAGGACCTCTTACGTCAATGCCCCCACCATGGTTTAGAACCATGGGTCCCGATACAAGCCTTCTACAATGGGGTGGATGACAACTTGAGGGCCAACATCTTGGCGGAGGCGGAGGCAACATCATGTCCAAGACAGTGGCGGAACTCCAAACTTTGATTGAGGAGATGGCGATCAATAGCTACCAGTGGTCAAAGCCCCGTTCCAAGAGGACGGGAGGTAAGTATGAAATTGATGCTATTTCTATGTTGAATGCTAAGTTGGATTCCATGACTAAGAAGATGGATTTGTTGAATGTGAATGCTCCCCCTCCCCAACCATGTGCGTCGTGTCAATCATATGAGTATGAGACCTTGAATTGTCCTAGTGGGTTAGTTAGCAATGAATCGACCGAAGTGGTTAACTATGTTGGTAATCCTTCTCATAGGCAGAACTTTGACCCTTTTTCCAATACTTACAATCCCGGTTTTAGGTTCCACCCGAACTTTTCTTACCGGAATAATAACCAAACGGGTCAACCCCAAGGACAAAGACAACCCCAACCACCTCCACCACAAGCTCCCCAAAAGCCTAACCTAGAGTCCATGATACAAGCTTTGATGTTGTCTCAACAACAACACCAACAACGACAACTTGAGCATCAACAAAGACAAGATGAGGTGATTAAGGCTTTAGCTACTAAAGTTGACCTTATGTGCACCCACACTCAAATGCTTGAGAATCAAATTGCCACTCAAGCTAGTACCTCCACTACCCCTCCGGGAATGCTTCCTGGAAAGCCCGAACCTAACCCTAAGGATCACTGCCAAGCCATAACCTTAAGGAGTGGGACACAATTGGAGGGACCTAAAGATCCTAGGATTGAGCATGTGGTGATTGATGTGCCTAAAGATGTTGAAAATGATGTGATTGATGCTGAGAATGTTGTGGTTGATGAGGAGGTGTCTCCGCCCTCCAAAGATTCTGTGATTGATGTTGATGTGCAAAAAGAGAGAGAGCCTCTTAATGACCCACCGAAAACTCCCCAAAGGATTTTTACTCCGCCCGTGCCTTTCCCTCAAAGATTGGCTAGGGCTAAGCTTGACAAACAATTTGGGAAGTTCTTGGAGGTCATCAAGAAGCTCGAAATTAGCATTCCATTCACCGAGGCCTTGTCTCAAATGCCCGCCTATGCTAAATTTTTGAAAGAAATTTTAAGCAACAAGAGAAAGCTAGAAGAGCATGAGACCATGGCTTTGACTGACCATTGTAGCGCTGCGATCCAAAACAAGCTTCCTCCTAAGCTTAAGGATCCCGGTAGCTTCACCATTCCATGTGTTGTAGGGAACATTTTCATTGATCGTGCTTTGTGTGATTTGGGGTCAAGTGTGAACTTGATGCCCCTTTCTCTGTCTCAAAAACTCGGTATGGGTGAGCTGAAACCCACTACCATGTCCCTACAACTTGCTGACCGTTCTGTGAAATACCCCTTGGGTATACTTGAGGATGTCCTTATCAAGGTGGGTGACATCTTTGTGCCTGTTGACTTTGTGATACTTGATATGCATGAGGTTTTACGCACCCCAATCATTCTTGGAAGGCCTTTCTTGGCTACTTCGGGATGTTGTGTTGATGTGAAAAACGGCAAGATGACTTTTGATGTGGGAAGTGATAAGATTGAGTTTAATGTGAATAAAGCTTCCAAATACCCTTCTATTTCCGATGATTGTAACTTCATTGATTCGATTGAGGTAATAGTTAGGGAACATGAGACTAACCATTGGCCAAGTGATGATCCACTTGAGCTATGTTTGCTGTTTTGTGACTATATGTAGGATGACAACCCCGAGGTTGCAATTTGTGCTGAGTTGATGGAAGCATCCCCACCATTTCCACCGGGGTTTGCCAAGATTGAGAAGCTGGAGGAGGAAGAAGAGCCTACACATGCTGTGAAAAAGGCTCCGGAAGTGGAATTGAAGCCTCTTCCATCTTCTTTGAGGTATGAGTTTCTAGGTCCTAATTCTACATATCCTGTCATTGTGAATGCAAACTTAAACAAATCTGAAAATTCTGCTTTGTTGGAAGTTTTAAGATTGCATCGCAATGCCATAGGATACACTCTTGATGACCTAAAGGGAATTTACCCTTCGTTTTGCATGCATCGCATCCTCATGGAGGAAAATCATAAGCCATCCATTGAGCATCAAAGGAGGCTTAACCCCACCATGAAATAAGTTGTGAAAAAAGAGGTTTTGAATCTGTTGAAAGCCGGTATTATCTACCCTATCTCTGATAGTGAGTGGGTAAGCCCGGTCCATGTTGTGCCTAAAAAGGGGGGAATGACTGTTGTGAAAAATGATAAAAATGAATTGATCCCCACTAGAACGGTAACGGGTTGGCGAATGTGCATTGACTATAGGAAATTGAACAAAGCTACCCGGAAAGACCACTTTCCCTTGCCTTTTGTAGACCAAATGCTAGAGAGACTTGCCAAGAATTCCCATTTTTGCTATCTAGATGGCTATTCCGGGTTTTTTCCAAATCCCGATTCACCCAAAAGACCAAAAGAAAACCACTTTTAGTTGTCCTTATGGGACTTTTGCATATCGGAGAATGCCATTCGGGTTGTGTAATGCACCCGCTACTTTTCAAAGATGCATGATGGCTATATTCTCCCAATTTATTGAGGACATAATTGAGGTTTTTATGGATGATTTTTCAGTTTATGGCACCTCATTTGAACTTGTTTAAATAATTTGAAAAAGGTGTTAAATCGATGTGAAGAAGTTAACTTGGTCTTGAATTGGGAAAAGTGCCATTTTATGGTGCAAGAGGGGGTAGTTCTTGGGCATGTTGTTTCATCTAAGGGCATTGAAGTTGATAGAGCAAAGGTGGAGGTGATTGAAAAATTACCGCCACCAAATTCTGTAAAGGGTGTGAGGAGTTTTCTTGGACATGTTGGTTTTTACCGGCGGTTCATAAAAGATTTTTCGAAGATTGCAAAACCTCTCACCCAATTTCTCATCAAAAATGTTCCCTTTGACTTTAATGAAGAGTGTTTGAGTGCTTTTCTCAGGTTGAAGGAAGCTTTGGTCACCGCTCCCATCGTACAAGCACCGGATTGGGATTTGCCCTTTAAAGTGATGTGTGACGCAAGCGATCATGCGGTGGGGGCTGTTTTGGGGCAAAGGAAGGACAACAAGCCCTATGTGATTTACCATGCAAGCAAGACGGTGGATGGAGCTCAAGTTAATTATGCCACCACCGAGAAAGAGTTCTTAGCGGTTGTCTTCGCTTTGGACAAATTTCGCTCCTATTTGATCAATTCCAAGGTGATTGTCTTCACGGATCATGCTGCTCTACGACACCTCTTGACTAAGGCGGACTCTAAGCCTCGCCTCATTCGATGGGTCCTCTTACTCCAAGAGTTTGACCTCGAAATCCGAGACAAACCGGGATTGCAAAATGTGGTGGCCGATCATCTTTCGAGATTGCAACTTGAGGCTCAAAGTGATGATGATATTCCCATTGATGATTCCTTCCCACATGAACAACTCTTTGTTCTTGCTCATCAAGTCACCCCTCGGTATGCGGATATAGTGAACTTCATTGTTAGTGGTGTACTTCCCCAGGAGATGTCATGGCAACAAAAGAAGAGGTTTCTTTCCGAGTTGAGGAGATATGTTTGGGAGGAGCCTCTACTTTATAAGCTTTGTGGGGATGGAGTGTATAGAAGATGCTTGCCGGAAGATGAAATTCAAAGTGTGCTCAACCATTGTCATGCCACTACTTGTGTTGGTCAATTTAGCACCGACAAGACCGTTGCGAAGGTGCTCTAAGCCGGGTTCTATTGGCCTACACTCTCCAAGGATGTGAGAAGTTTTGTGCTCTCATGTGACAAGTGCCAAAGAACCGGGAGTACTTCCAAGATGAATGAGATGCCCCAACATTACATTTTAGAGGTGGAACTCTTTGATGTGTGGGGGATAGACTTCATGGGTCCCTTCCCTCCTTCTCACAACAACCTCTACATCTTGGTGGTGGTCGATTATGTTTCAAAGTGGGTTGAGGCAATTGCAACATCCACCAATGATTCCAAGGTGGTGATTAAGTTCCTCAAGAAGATCTTTGCAAGATTTGGAACTCCAAGGGCCTTATTGAGTGACAATGGCACTCATTTTTGCAATCGGCCTCTTGATGCTCTTCTAGCCAAGTATGGGGTGACACATCGAGTTGCTACACCATATCATCCCCAAACTAGTGGCCAAGTGGAGCTTTCTAATCGGGAAATCAAGCATTTTGGAGAAGACGGTCAACCGTTCAAGGAAGGATTGGTCTCCTAAGTTAGATGATGCATTGTGGGCCTACCGGACCGCATACAAGACCCCATTGGGAACCACTCCGTACTGGTTAGTTTATGGAAAAGCATGTCATTTGCCGGTTGAGTTGGAGCACAAAGCTTTTTGGGTCGTTCAAACTCTTAACTTCGATCTTGCAAAGGTTGGAGAAAAGAGGATGTTACAACTTCAAGAACTTGATGAATTGAGGTTGGAGGCTTATGATAGTGCCAAGTTGTACAAGGAGAGGACTAAGAGATGGCATGACAAGCATATTTTCAAGAAGAGATTTGAAGAAGGAGACCAAGTGTTGTTGTTCAACTCAAGATGGAAATTCTTTCCGGGCAAGCTTAAGTCCCAATGGTCGGGTCCTTTCCGGGTTTTGAAGGTTTTCCTCCATGGTGCGATTGAGATTTGTGGGGACGATTCCGAGCCATTCACGGTCAATGGGCATAGACTTGAGCCCTACTAGGTTGGTCAACCTCACCGCTCCCGGTGCGGTTTCAGAGGTACTTGGTCAAGCTTAGGACGGTAAATAAGCGCTTCTTGGGAGGCAACCCAAGCTTTTTAGATTTTATATTCATTTTTTTTGAAGGTTTTTCTAAAATTTTTCCTTATTTTTCTTCTTTTTATTTTGATTTTACTTGAATTTTCCCTATGTTTCTACAATTTTTTTCTTTACTATTATTTTGATTTTTCTAGGGTTATTAGACATTTCTCTCTTTTTATTTTGTTTTTCTATGATTTTTCTAGGGTTTCTCTTTTATTTTTCTTTTTGAGGTATTAGTTTTAGGGAAATGAAGAAAAAAAAGGGAGGAAAGAAAGAAAACATAAAAAAAAGAGATTAAGAGTGAGTCAAGTAAAAAAAAATATAAATAAATAAAAGTGAGTGAGTTGGAAAATAAATGGGTGAAAAGAATTAGTGTGGAGAAGGATGGATTAAAAAAAATGAGAGAAATTCAAGAAAAAATGCATAATTGAGAGTTGGGAGAGTTGTGGGATTCAATCTCAAGACCTACAAGGTGACAGGGCAAGGGGCACCGGTGGTGCCTTCTATGGCACGGTCCGTGCGCCCTTCCAGCAGTAAAACATTGGTCAGGTAGGCACGGTCTGTGCCCTCATCGAAAAAACCTAAAAAAAAAAAAACAGCTTGGTTTTTCCTTCTTTCCTTCCTAATTCAGTCCGTGCTTAGCGAAACCCACCACGCACTTCTTCTTCTCCATTCGTCTCCCTCGTTCTCCCAGCCCCTTCCTTTCGCTCACTCGCCACCCCACCAACCCTCGTCCCCATCTCCCGTTCGTTGCTCGACAAACATCACTCGCACGCCACACCGCTCAGCACTCGCCCTCACCTTCTTTCTCTCGCACACCACACAACAGCACGCACGCCACACAGTGCACTAACGCACGCCCAAACCCTAATCTCTCCAAAACCTTAACTTTCTTCTCAATTTCTCTTGTACCAAGGTTTGATTCTTGTTTCTTTTTAGTTTTCCTTGCTAAATTTGTTGATCTTTGAGATGCTTTGTTTTGGTTTTTGAATTTAGGGTTTTCATGTGCTTAATTTGTTTGGTTTGATTTGGTTGATGCCCTATTCGATTCTTGAGGTTAATTCGAACCCTATTGCTAATTTTGTTTCAATTGTTCAACTTTGACTTCTCTTGTCTTGGTTGAATTGTTTGAAGAGCCAATTGCTATGCTTTGGGTTTGGTTTGGTTGTGAATTTGGTGTGGTTCATCTCAAGAATTAGTATGTATACTTGATTGGATGAATATACATTGCATTTTGGTGGTAGTAATTTAGTCATTGTGTATAGTTAACTTGTTTCTTGCTTTAGTTTTAGCTTAGTTTAGTCATGGTGGTGATTTGTATATAGTTGGTTCTCCACCATAGTAGTGTTTTTAAGTAGTGTTGATTTTGAGTTTGATTTGTTTAGTTTGGTGGGTTGTAAATGTTGTTTTAGCTTACCACTTTGTTAGATTTTTGTCTTAGGAGTCTACGTTTCGTGTTTCTTTGTTTCGTTTTTGAGTCAATGATGGTTCGTACTAACTAACTCCATCCATCTTGAGTCTTTTGCACTTTTGTATATAACTAACATTGTTGTAACCCTTTATTATCGAAGGATGGCTAGGGGTAAAGGTCCAGTTCAAGAGGAGCCGTCTTCTAAGAGGCGGAAGGCAAATGGAGGAAAAGGGAAGGACAAAGGAGCGCGCTCGTCACGGCCTAATCGAGGTAACAATCCATTCAACCTTGAAGGTGAAATGTATGACCGTTACCTTGCTTTGAGCAAGCGGAAAGTCGTAGCAACTAGATTTATGCATGAACATTTTTTGGCTGCGACTGGTATGTTAACTGATGTTGAATGGTTATTAAATCGATGTGGCTTGTTGCGTTTTGCCCGGATGAGAGAACCTACCTTTCGCAATCTGACCTTGGAGGTGCTTAGCACCTTCGAAGTAGATTTGACCACTAGGGATGTTTTGATTAGCTTTAACATCGATGAGGAGACCCATTCCCTCACTTTGACTGAATTTGCTGAGATTTTTCAACTGCCTGTCATAACTGATCGAGGGAGGCGAGAGATGCCTGATGATGATGTTTGGAACTCCAAAGCCTTTTGGCAGTTCCTTACTACTAGGACTGATTATAACCCTCGCAAGTCTAAATGCACTGCCATCCGCAATCCGACTTTTCGGGTAGTTCAGCGGATTCTATCCTGTGGTATGTTTGGTCGGGGTGATAGCATGAATGTTGCATCTAAAGCTGAGTTTTTTGTGTTGTGGGGGATGTATTATGCCCAGCCTGATGTTAACCCCGCTGCCCTCTTGGCTCTTCACTTAGAGCGACATGCTAGCCTGGAAAAGGGGGATATTGTTATGGGGGGTTTACTAACTGTATTAGCAAGACATTTTGGTCGGGACCCTGGTCGCCATCAGCGAGATTTAGTTGGTGGACCTTTGTTTCTGGACGCTAAGACCTTTTGTTCTATGAAAATGTGTACATTGGGTGAAATTTGCTTTGTTTTGTGGCGGTACCCTAACAATGAGAAGATGCGGCTTCCCCATGATCATGTGTCCATCCAACATGTCCCTAACATCCTTTTTCTCCCTCCCATAGACCCAAACCAACCCGATTTTGAGGCTCCACTAGCCATCCGAGAGGGTGGAGAGAGTGGTGACAGTAGCAGTAATGCGCAAAGTGATGAGGGTGATGGTGAGCCTACCCTTGAAGAGAGGCTTAACGACCTCTAAATTTATTGTGAGCTTGAGTTTCAAGCCCTTCGAGACTCCAAGTGTAGGATTGAGCGCAGTCAAGATGAGATGCTTGCCTTGATGCGATCCGTTCGTGATTGGCAGCTTAACCATACATGCAACCCACCCCCTCCTCCACCTCCATGATTCCCTCTTTGTGACCTTTTTGTGCTTTCTTCCTTTGCTTCTCGGGTGATGATTCGCATTGCGGACAATGCTCGGTTCAAGCATGGGGGGATTTGTGTAACTTTTTGTGGATATGTGTGTTTTGAGTCGTTTTTTTTTTGTTTTTTTGTTTTTTTTCATTTTTAACTTGTTTTGAGTCTTTTTCTTTTGTTTTGATTTTATTTTCTTTCATTTCTAGATTTGCTTGTAGTTTTTAATTTCTTCTTTCGTAGGTTGTTTTCGTTTTCTTATTTTCTTATTTTCATTTTGAGTCTTGTAAAAAGTTTTTGAAAAAAAATAAAAGAAAAAATAGAAAATAGAAAAAAGTAAAAAAAAAAAACTGCTTGATATAGGGGTTGGCTATATAGTTTTCTTTTGACTTGATTTGATCTTGTATAGGCCGTTTGTGAAAGACTGTGAATTGACATGAGTTGTGAAGCTAATTGTTGTGAGAATTGTGCTAGGATAGTAAGACCGATTGCCTTTGTTTCTATTGTAAGAGTGAGTTGTGCATATGCATATCTTCTTAAACTAGGTAATGATTGTTGAGCGCTACCCGTGAGTCCACATAAGCCTAAAAGAAAAGACTAATCATTTTTATTAGTCTAATTTCCATGAGTGACTCACCATTGTTGCATCCTCCTTCATTTGCTTTGCATCTCCTTGAAATTGCTATGCGTTGTACATTGACAAGATGATAGAGGCATTAGGATTTGAACCCGCAAGCCTTGACCACCCGTTTACATCATAATATCCTTAGTTAGCCCTTTCTTGCCTTGACTTTTTCTTTTCTTGAACCCATATTATGAGCCTTGGCCGATTATATATTTCCTACCCTTAAGCCATTGCTTGAAATGTGTTGAGTATGAATTTGGGTTGATTATGGTTATTTTGGTGGTTTGGTTTGTGATGGGGATTGGTTTGAGTTGTAAATATTGATTGATTCCCCAAATTATGTACATTGAAGTGCTTGGGTAGAGTTGGAACTTGCCTAGTGAGTTGTATATAAGTGTGAGTTTGTTTGTTTGTGTTTCATTCAAGAAGAAAGAAAGGATAAAGTGTTTGACATTGTGTTTCTTTTGTTTTGAGGCAAGTTTCCAATTGTTTGTGGGGTTGATTTGGATTGATTTTAAGTGGTGAGAGTGTATGTATGTTGAATTGGTGCGACATGATTTCAAGCTTTGGCTTTTAGCTCCACAATTCCCAAATGTTTTCCACTCCTTACCCTTAACCCTAGCCCCGTTACAACCCTTTAAAGTCCTCTTGATTGTCATTGTTGCTTTGCAAATTGCGGTGGAGAGTTGAGATTCTTAGCAAATACGTGGTTGGCTGTGGCTTTGGTTTGAGTAGTTGAGCGAACTTTCAAATTTAAACACATGAGAGGAGTGCTTCCACATTCCCAGAAAGTGAGTTTGCTCTTCATTCTTACCTAGTTTCATATTTAACATGTGCCTTCTTATCTCATTCGGTGATTAAGGGTGATTGGTTGAACTTGATGAGTATCATTCTTGAATAATTTGTCTTCATTTACTTGTGTAAATTGGCTTTTTTTTCACTCTCGGGCTGTACTTTAGATTAGGTTGGGTTGATTGAATGTTCTATCTTTGCCATCCTTAAGAGTTGTAATTATATAAAAAATTTTCGTTTTTGTTAATTTTTACTTTTGAGTCTTTTTACTTTTGCTTTGAGTTCTTTAAGTCATTTTGTCTCGTTTTCTTTTATTTTCTTTCTTTACCTTTTCTTTTGAGTTTGGACTTGCTTAGGGACAAGCAAGGACTAAGCATAGGGGATTTTGATAAGTACTTCTTATATATATGAGAACTTGGTTGTTTTGATGAGAATTTGGGGAATATTTGATTTGATTATGTTATTTTATACCCGAATTTCCCATATTACACTTGGTTTGGAGTTTGGTGAGTTTCGTACGGAATTTCTGAAGAATCGATGTAAACCGAGCCCAAAAAGCAAGTGTAGATCCAAGTTATGAGCTTAAAGGACCAAGAAGTGAGGTGTTGGATCGTCCAAGGCCCAAACAATGGCCCAAAGTACTCCTAGGCTCGAAAAAAGCAGTGACACGGGTGCCCCCAGGAAGAGCACGGGTCGTATCTATGGCCAGAGAGTAAGAAAATTCAAGAAGAAAGTTGACACGGTCCGTGTCACAGGGAGCACGGTCCGTGTCACATGGGGCACGGTCCGTGCCTACCCTGGCACGGTCCGTGTCTCTCCTGTCTTTTCATTTTAGGCAGTTTTGAAGTGATGTTTGCCTATATTATGCGGATTTCTGGCCGAGTAGAGGGAGATCATCATCCACCATCATCTATTTCATGCCCTAATCATATCATTCATCATCCATATTCCATTCCATCATTGAAGATTGAGAGAAGATTGAAGATTGAAGAGCAACTCGAACATACTTTGAAGTGGAGGAGCGAAAGTCCTCCATTGTTGATTCCTAGCAAGTTTGTTCTTCACTTGGGTTTATTTTCTCATTCTCTCATAGATTTTCATATGCTTTCTAGAATAGATTTCAATTGCCTTGTAGTTTCAAACATGAATAGTGAGTAGTTCTTTTTAGTTTAGGGGGATGAACCTTTGAAGTTGCTTGATGAATTGACTTTGTTGGTTTGAATTATCATGAATTTAGTTTGTTTCAATCTATTTGGTCTTTGAATTGAATTGTTATTGCTTTTGCTTGATCACCAATTGCAAGTTAATAGGTTGTTGAATGAAATCAAAGCAGAAGTTTGATTACCCGAAAACCTAGATTAAACTAGTTAAAATTATCTAGACAAAGAAGTTTTAACTAGGGTTCTTGAGATAATTTGATCTTTAACCTTGACTAAATCGAAATAACCACGAAAGTAGGTGCTTGGTTAGTCTTGGCTATTCGCTCTAGTGACAAAATCACAAAAGCTTTATGGTTCTTGAGATATAGAGCAAATTACCGAGCTGCCCTTGTTGAAGCCATTCGTTTGTGTAAGAGACATGAGTGAAAGGTGCTCCTTTTCCATATAATCAAGTATTTGGCTCCTTTGGTGTGTATTTGATGTCTCCCTTGATGACCTTGATGTATATGGCTATCAAATATACAGCATACTCCCCCGGTTGAAAAAGTTTGTCCTCAAACTTAGACAAAACTTCTTCTAAACCGTTACATAGCACTTCTTCTAAGCTCATCCTTCTTCTTATAAGAGATCTTTCCAAAAGTATTGTTCACATCAACTTGTTTCTTCCTCTTGCATTCCTTGAAGAGATTACAAATTCCCTTTTTAAATGCTTTGAAATCATCATAGATCCCTTTGATGAACTTCCACTTTCTTCCAAGTTTTCTCATGAATATTCCAATGATGTCATGGTGCTTCAAATCTCGTTTATTCATGGAGATTGTAGAAATCTCATATAACTTCTCAACTTCAAAGTATAGATTCACAACCTTGTTACTCATGATGAAGACAATAGTATTATGGCGTTCCATCTTTGAAGGATGACCTTCAACGATCTTAATATCATCTTGACTTCCTCGAATCCATGGCACTTCAACCATAAAATTCAAGTTTTCATCTCCATATGGTATAGAAGGATTGCAAATGTCACAATATTGCGGCTTATACTCGATATCAACGATCATGCTAGGCCAGAAATAATACTCCTTGTATACTTCTTTAAAATCATCATTATCTTCATACAACTTCTTGATATATTCAAGCCTAAGTACTCTTGAATCAAACATGTATCTCCTCGTTAGAAAACTTCCTTTAGTCAAAGGACTTGCTTCCTCCAAGTGACTTGATTTTGATGAATGAATCAAGTACTTCATCTCAAAACATGATGATGGCGTGATCTCCTCTTCATATGAAACATACTCCAATACTTTGTAAGATTCATGAAGCTTAAGCATGATTCCTCCAAGATAATATTCTTTTTGCTCAAATACCCTCATGATAGCAACAAGTATGAATGCTAAGCCATAAGCGTGAAGCTTCTTCTTTTCTCCACTTAGTATGTCACCAAAATAATCCATGGGACAACTTCCTTGAGATAGGACTTCACCTTTCTCAACTCCATTTGTAATGAACAAATATGATGCAAGAATAGGGAATAAAAGAATATGATGATCTTTAGCATTCTTTAAGAGACATAGTACCTCAAGTATGAATGCAAGTATGGACCCTTCTTGAATAGTTCCTTCTTTCCTTTTGTCCACTTGAATTACTCCTTTTGATGAGGTATGTTGAGATAGCTCATTCTTGGACGAGAGGTAAGGACAATTCCCTAAGTACTTCTCCAATTCTCCATGTGGCTCCTCATGCTTCGTCAAGACTAACTCCAAAGGATTTACATACTCCTTTCTACTACTACTACATACAAAAATGTTATCAAAGTACACACATACATTCTCTTTACATTGCAATGGTACATACTCTTTCGAAATATGTTGTATACTATGAGAATCAAAGCCGTTGATGTAGTTATCCATGAATTGCGCTTGATCCTTTGCATAGACCATTCGGTGATGAATCATAGGATTTGGTGGCAGCCTTTGATGCATGATAATACTCATGAAAGAAAAACGTACCCAAAGTGATAAGTGAGAGAGGTCACTTGTTTATGGTGCTTGTCTTTCATCCAAATATTCACAAATGAGAACAAGTGATGACATAGGATCTTGATCCTTTATAGGCTCACGGTTTCCAACCTTCATTGGTGTAAGAATGAGACTCCTTGGTTCTTCAAATTCATGATACTTATGCTCCATTAGTGTCATAAGAGTACTTTGATCCTCCTTGAGCCGTGAGACACAAGGTGGTAATAAGGACGCCTCTTGGAGCATGATACTCCTATCATACAACCTTGATTCTTCCAACAAAGTATAACAAGAATCCATAGAAGTAATATTACAATATAATGAACTTTTGCAAATCTTGTAAAAAGCAAGACTTACTAAACTTCTTCGATCCATATGAAGATCATTGCCATGGTGTGAATAGCTCTTCATTTGCAATTCTTGGACATTTGTTGTAGCGAGGCTAATATCTTGGTCAAGATCAATGTCAACGTCCATGATGGCACAACTTTCTCCTTCTTGGATTAATGAACACATTTCATCACGTAGCTCTTCTCCATTCAATTCTTCTACTTCCTCTACTTCAAGATCCTCCTCTATGTGTACCTCATTTACTTCGTTAGCCATGCTACTATGTACTTCTTGAACTTGCTCATTTTCAACAAAAACATCACATTCGGCAAATTCAACTTCTTCATTCACGCCTTCCTCCTCATAGCATGGGTTGTCATATACTTGAAACTCGTCATTATTCTCCTCATACAATGGATTGTCATACACTTTAAACTCATCTTTAGGCATGCTACATACAACATTAACTTCCACATTCGTGCCAAGGTTATCACATACTTCATGAACATCCTCATACACGTCAAATACATCAAATGATTCACTTTCAAATTCTGGTTGCTCATAGAATGACGTTTGACATATACTTTCAACATGATCAAAACTTTGGCAAGATAGACTTGTACTTTGGTTAATGATTTCCTCGTTTTGGACAATAGGAATGGGGAGGTTTAGGGGCTGTTTTGTGGAGCTTTGGATAGTAGGTGTGGGGAGGTTTAGGGGCTGTTTTGTGGAGTGATGGGCAATAGGTTGTTGGGGTTGTTTTGTAGGCGTTTGGACGAGAGGTTTGGGACGAGTTTGTGGCTTAGTTTCAACTCCTAAGACTCTCGGTTTTCGGGTTTGGGGAGGGTGAAGGACGAGAGGTGGACTATGTTTAGGTGGGATTTGTGTTTGGGTTCTGGGTTCTTTTTTGTGGTTCTTGGTGGACGTGAGATGGGGGAAAGGTGGGGGATGAATTTGTGATGGAAAGATGGTGAAAAGATTGTAAAAAGATGGATCAAGAACTAAGAGAATCAACTCCTAAGCTTTGATACCAATTTTGATGTATAATGGGATCACAAGATCTCATTACACAAAAGGGTTTAGGATCTTTAAACGAATGGAAAGATAGAAAGAACTATGAAAGAAGATTACCAAATGGGTGATTGATGATGGACGAATGGTAATGAACGATTAGATGAATGAAACGAATGTGTAAATGAATGGAATGAATGTAGGAATGAATGGAATGTAAGTTTCTTGAATGATAGAATGATATTCAAATGAATCTTGAATTTGAAACAATGTAAAAACAAAAACAAGATCAAAAGAACTAGAAATGAAACTCACGATTGATATGAATGATAATGGCTTTGAAGACTCCAATGAGGATATAGGCACACCACCTCAAAGAACTCTCCAATTCTACCTTTCACCACCAAGGGATGCCAACCCAAGGCTAGAAGTAGGGATATTCGAAACTCCCTCAAGAGATTCAAAAACTAGCACAAAAGCTAGAGAGAAAACAACACCATGTGTTTACTTTGTATTTGATATATGAATGGATGAATTTACAAGAGGCCTAAGGGGGTATTTATAGTAATCCCAAGCCCCCTTGGACGTGTACAAATCAAGAATCTAGGCACCTTGAGGCTTACATCATCCTACACAAGTATGACATCATAAAGAATCAAAATGAACTAAGCTAGATTAAAACAATGATAACTTGCTCGTTTCAAATCCAAATTCCAAGATTCAAAAACCATTGGAAAGCTCTTTGAATAGTCTATCTTTGATTCTAGGATGACTTTCTCAAAAGCTTTATGGTTCTTGAGATATACAGCAAATTACCGAGCTGCCCTTATTGAAGGCATTCGTTTGTGTAATAGACATGAGTCAAAGGTGCTCCTTTTCCATGTAATCAAGTATTTGGCTCCTTTGGTGTGTATTTGATGTCTCCCTTGATGACCTTGATGTATATGGCCATCAAATATACATCAAGCATCTATGACAAAGAGTTTTATGCCATCATAAGAGCTCTTGAGCATTGGAGGCATTATCTTCTAAGTGGTGAATTCATCTTACATAGTGATCATGAGGCTCTTAAATTCATCCAAGGGTAACACAAGTTAAATCCAAGACACGCAAAATGGGTGGAGTATATGCAAGCATTCCATTTTGTGATCAAACATAAAGCGGGTCATCTTAACAAAGGAGCAGATGCTTTGTCAAGAAGGTACTTACTTACCCATGTTTTAGATTCAAGAGTCCTTGGGTTTGAATATATTAAAGAATTGTATGCAAGTGATGAGGATTTCAAGGAGGTTAATGAGCTTTGTAAGAAGCACCCCCATCAACTTTTTCACATTGACAATGGGTTTCTCTTCAAAGGGAATCAACTTCGTATCCCTAAAAGTAGCATTCGAGAGTTATTAATCATGGAGGTCCATGGAGGATCTTTGGCGGGTCACTTTGGAATTGAAAAGACCTACCTTATGATGAAGGAACATTATTTTTGGCCAAGCATGATTAAAGATGTTGAGCACATGGTGAAGAGGTGTAATACTTGCAATATTTCCAAGGCACACGCTTTACCACAAGGGTTTTATACTCCTTTGCCCATTCCGCATCATCCATGGGAAGATGTGAGTTTAGACTTCGTTGTTGGTCTACCAAGAACACAAAGAGGCAAGGATTCTATTATGGTGGTCGTTGATAGATTTTCAAAGATGGCTCATTTTATTCCATGCCATACTACTTATGATGCTACTAAGGTTGCAAACCTATATTTTGAAGAAATAGTGAAGCTACATGGTATTCCAAAGACCATAGTGAGTGATCGAGAATTCAAGCTCCTTAGTCATTTTTGGCTTACTTTATGGAAGAAGCTTGATACAACATTGAAGTTTAGCATCGCATGTCATCCACAAACGGATGGACAAACCGAAGTAACCAATCGCACTTTGGGAGCTCTTCTTCGAATATTGGTGAGTAAAGACAAGAAGGGTTGGGATACTCTTCTATGTCATGCTGAATTTGCCTTCAATCGAAGTCCTAGTAAAGCCACAGGGTTGTCACCTTTTCAAGTTGTTTATGGAAGGAACCCTCTCCAACCTATGGATCTCATGCCCATCTCTATCAACAAAGTTTAGTTTTGAAGCTAACAAAAGGGTGGAAGAGATTAAGAAGCTACATGAGGAGGTTCGTGCCAAAATTGAGAAGTATACCTCAAGTGTATCTAGTAGAGTGAATAAATCAAGGAAGAAGGTTGTCTTTGAGCCTGGAGATCTTGTTTGGATTCACTTGAAGAAGGAAAGATTCCCTACCAAAAGGAAAGGTAAGCTTACACCTAGGGGAGATGGTCCTTATAAAGTTTTGGAGAAGATTGGTGACAATGCTTATAAGTTACAACTTGGAGAAGACTATGAAGCGAGTTGTATTTTCAATGTGAGTGATATCAAGCCTTTCTATGGAGATAATGAAGAACTTCCTAGTTTGAGGACAAACTATTTTCAACTAGGGGGGAAATGATGAAGATTTGGTCCCAAACCTACATCATGGGAGCCAAATACTTTACTACATTCAAAACGAGCTTGAAACTCTCACACTTGGTTCACATTCGAATAGTTTCAACCATGGAGGATTGATGATTTGCTCATTAACTCAAGAACCATAAAGCTACCATGGAAGGTGTCCTAGAGTGAATTAATCTACATTCAAAGAGCTTTCCAATGGTTCAAGAATCTTGAGATTTGGATAAAGATCGAAGAAGTTATCATCAAATGTAATCTAACTTAGTTCATTTGTTTCTTTATGAAGGTATACTTGTATTAGATGATGTAAGCTAGTTACACCCCTTTTTCTTGATTTGTACACGCCAAGGGGGTCCTCATTTAGTATAAATAGACCCCTTGGGTGCCTTGTATCATCATTCAATCAATATACAAAATTCAATCAAACACTTGATGTTGTTGTGTTCTCTCTAGCCTTGCTAGTTTTCGAACTCTTGAGGGAGTTTCGAGTATCATCCCCTTCTTCTATCCAAGGGTGGCATCCTTGGTGGTGAAAGGAAGGAATTGAAGAGTCTTGAAGGTGGTGTGTCTCTATCCTCCAAGAAGCTTCAAACGCCATTATCATTTCGTTCCATTCTAAACATTTGGTAATCATTTTTCATAGTTTTTTCAATCTTTCCCATTCATTTTCCATTCCATTTTTTATTCTTAAGAACTTTGAGAAGCAAGATTCTTATCTTGGTTTTTAAAGATCCTTCTTTCTTGTGTAATGTGATCTTCCCTTGATCCATTATACATCAAAATTGGTATCACAGCTTAGGAGTTGATTCTCTTAGTTCTTGAACCATCTTTTTGCAAATCTTTCCATCACAAATCCATCCCCTCCCATTCCCTATCTCACATCTACCATAGCTCCACAAAAAGAACCCCATAGCCCCACAAAGAACCCCCAAATTAAACACAAAATCCACCTAAACACAATCCCCTCTCGTCCTTCACCCTCCCCAAACCCCAAAACCGTGAATCTTGCAATCTTTTTTCACCAAGATTGTTCAAGATGGAAGATTCGAGCACTCTCACACCTACACCTACGGAGCCCCAAGAAGATGTTGAAGCATTGAAGAAAGAATCACCTATCTCAACGATCAACTTAAGAGATACATGCATCTACAACATAGGGTGAACCGTGGAGATAGTGAGGATAATGAAAGTGATGAAGAAGTGCCACAAAGACGTCCCCCAAGGGAGGAGCGTTTTGACTTCAAAGTGGAGATCCCCGAATTTGACGGTAATCTTGATCCTGAAAACTTTCTAGATTGGATGCAAACTGTTGAACGTGTCTTTGATCTTAAGGAGGTCCAAGACGAAATGAAGGTGAAATATGTGGCCCTTAAGTTGCGAAAACATGCGTCCATTTGGTGGACTAACTTGCAAAAGAAGAGGCAAATACAAGGGAAGGACAAGATCAAAGCGTGGATCAAAATGAAGAAAAAGTTGCAAGAAAAGTTCCTACTACCAAGTTATCTCCAAGATAACTATTATAAATTGCAACGTTTGGTCCAAGGGAGCAAAAGTGTTGAGGAGTACACAAAGGAATTCGAGCATATCCTTTGGCGTTGTGATCTCCAAGAGGATGAACCTCCAACTTTGGTACGTTTTCTATATGGTCTAAATGATTGGATTCGCAATATTGTTGAATTACATCCTTACCAATCTTTGGATGAGTTGAGTTCTTTGGCCTTGAAAGTAGAAAGGCAAAGAAAGGAAAGAGGAAAAGAAAACGTGACCAAGTACCAAACCACATACAAACCCCCACAAAACACACGCCCCTACATTCCACCACAAAAATCCACATTCCCCACAAAACAACCAAACACAAGAGCACCACAAAATCAACCCCCATCCATTCCCAAACCCCACGTCCAAGACCCAAAACCCCTAGCCCCAAGAAGGTGTTTTCGTTGTCAAGGCTTAGGACATTATGCTTCGGAGTGTCCTAACAAAAGGGTAGTATCTTTGGTGGAATATCAAAGTGCTTTGTATGTAGAACCGGAGTATCATGAAAATGAACATGAAGAAGAAGAAGGAGTTGACGTGAATGAGGAAGAGGAAGAAGAGGAGGCCGATGAAGGTGAAATGCTAGTATTAAGAAGGGCCTTAAGTGTTGCTTGTGTCCCAAATGAGCTAGAACAGAGGGAGAACATCTTTCATACAAGGTGTACCATTCAAGGCAAGGTGTGTTCTCTAATCATTGATGGAGGAAGTTGCACTAATGCCGCTTCTACAACCATGGTGAATAAGCTACAATTGGAGGTTAGTCCACACCCATCCCCTTACACAATTCAATGGCTAAGTCATGGGAAGGGAATTCGTGTGGTTCACCGTGTACGTGTAAGTCTTTCCATCGGTAAAAACTACAAAGATTCTATTTGGTGTGATGTAATTCCAAAGGATGCTTGTCATATTTTGCTTGGGAGACCTTGGCTTTTTGATAGGCATGTCACGCATGATGGGAGAATGAACACCTACACGTTTATTCTCAACAAAAAGAAGATCACTTTGGCTCCTCTCTCACAATCATCGATCATACGTCCCCAACAACAACCACAAAAGGAGGAGACTAACATTGTGACGTTCATGAAGGCCGAATATCATGAATTCCAAGAGCATAAAGATCTTATTCTAGCGAACTTTGAGGAAGAGGAAACATCCCCAACTATTGAGCATGTACGTCTTCCCCCTCTTTTGGAACGTTTCAAACACTTGTTCCCAAAAGAAATGCCCACGGTGTTACCTCCAAGAAGAGAAATTGAGCATAAAATTGATCTAGTTCCGGGCTCTATGCTCCCCAACAAATCGGCCTATCGAATGAATCCAAAGGAAGCTCAAGAAGTACAAAGGCAAGTAGATGAGCTCTTATCCAAAGGTTTGGTGTGTGAAAGCATGAGTCCATGTGCTGTCCCGGTCCTACTTGTGCCTAAGAAAGATGGGTCTCAAAGAATGTGTATGGATTGTCGAGCCATAAACAAGATCACAATCAAGTAAAGATTCCCAATCCCACGCCTTGTGGATCTACTTGATGAGCTACATGGAAGTGTTGTGTTCTCTAAAGTTGAGTTGAAGAGTGGATATTATCAAATAAGGATTCATGAAGGAGATGAGTGGAAAACGGCATTCAAGACCAAGGAGGGCTTATATGAATGGCTTGTGATGCCATTTGGCCTTACAAATGCACCATCTACATTTATGCGTTTAATGAATCATGTATTGAAGCCTCTTATTGGCAAATGTGTAGTAGTTTATTTTGATGATATTCTTGTATATAGTAGAAGTGAAAGAGAACATGTAAAGCATCTAGAGTTGGTCATGTACATCTTGGAGAAGGAGAAACTCTACGCCAATTTGGAGAAATGCCATTTCTTCTCATCCAAGATTGTGTTCCTCGGATATGTTCTTTCACAAGAGGGCATACAAGTCGACAAGGAGAAGGTGAAAGCTATTCAAGAGTTGCCTACACCAAAGTCCATTCATGAGGTACGAAGCTTTCATGGTTTAGCATCTTTCTATAGAAGGTTTCTGAGGAATTTTAGCTCCATTCTTGCACCTATGACCGAATTGTTGAGAGAGAAGGAGTTTTCATGGACTAGAGGTGCTAATGAAGCGTTTGAAGTGATTAAAGAAAAATTATGTCATGCACCTATTCTTGCTTTACCATGCTTTGATAAAGTGTTTGAAGTTGAAGTGGATGCAAGTGGAGTAGGAATTGGAGCCGTCCTAACCCAAGAGGGTCGTCCCATTTCTTACTTTAGTGAGAAGTTGAACGAAGCTAAGAGGAAGTATAGCACCTATGACAAAGAGTTCTATGCCATCATAAGAACTCTTGAGCATTGGAGGCAATATCTTCTAAGTGGTGAATTCATCTTACATAGTGATCATGAGGCTCTTAAATTCATCCAAGGGCAACACAAGTTAAATCCAAGGCACGCCAAATGGGTGGAGTATATGCAAGCATTCCATTTTGTGATCAAACATAAAGCGGGTCATCTTAACAAAGGAGCGGATGCTTTGTCAAGAAGGTACTTATTTACCCATGTTTTAGATTCAAGAGTCCTTGGGTTTGAACATATTAAAGAATTGTATGCAAGTGATGAGGATTTCAAGGAGGTTTATGAGCTTTGTAAGAAGCACCCCCATTAACTTTTTCACATTGAAAATGGGTTTCTCTTCAAAGGGAATCAACTTTGTATCCCTAAAAGTAGCATTCGAGAGTTGTTAATCATGGAGGTCCATGGAGGATCTTTGGCGGGTCACTTTGGAATTGAAAAGACCTACCTTATGATGAAGGAACATTATTTTTTGCCAAGTATGATTAAAGATGTTGAGCACATGGTGAAGAGGTTTAATACTTGCAATATTTCAAAGACACATGCTTTACCACAAGGGTTTTATACTCCTTTGCCCATTCCGCATCATCCATGGGAAGATGTGAGTTTAGACTTTGTTGTTGGTCTACCAAGAGCACAAAGAGGCAAGGATTCTGTTATGGTGGTCGTTGATATTTTTTCAAAGATGGCTCATTTTATTCCATGCCATACTACTTATGATGCTACTAAGGTTGCAAACCTATATAGTGAAGCTACATGGTATTCCAAAGACCATGGTGAGTGATCGAAATTCCAAGTTCCTTGGTCATTTTTGGCTTACTTTATGGAAGAAGCTTGGTACAACATTGAAGTTTAGCACCGCATGTCATCCACAAACGGATGGACAAACCGAAGTAACTAATCGCACTTTGGGAGCTCTTCTTCGGATATTGGTGAGTAAAGACAACAAGGGTTGGGATACTCTTCTATGTCATGCTGAATTTGCCTTCAATCGAAGTCCAAGTAAAGCCACAGGGTTGTCACCTTTTCAAGTTGTTTATGGAAGGAACCCTCTCCTTCCTATGGATCTCACGCCCATCTCTATGAACAAAGTTTAGTTTTGAAGCTAACAAAGGGGTGGAAGAGATTAAGAAGCTACATGAGGAGGTTCGTGCCAAAATTGAGAAGTATACCTGAAGTGTATCTAGTAGAGTGAATAAATCAAGGAAGAAGGTTGTATTTGAGCCTGGAGATCTTGTTTGGATTCACTTGAAGAAGGAAAGATTCCCTACCAAAAGGAAAGGTAAGCTTGCACCTAGGGGAGATGGTCCTTATAAAGTTTTGGAGAAGATTGGTGACAATGCTTATAAGTTACAACTTGGAGAAGACTATGAAGGTAGTTGTACTTTCAATATGACAAACTTCAGCTGGAAACGAGTCCCCATCCAAATCCCTACACCATCAAGTGGCTCAATCAGGGTGAAGGATGCCTGTCTTATTCTGCTGGGAAGACCATGGTTATTTGACAGGAGCGTGATACATAATGGAAGAGCCAACACCTACACATTCAGGTTCAACTGCAAAAAAATCACCCTAGCTCCACTAAAAATATCTAATCTGTCCCCACCCAAAGAGAGTGATCAAAATCCCATCACTTCTATAACCACTAAACGCCCTGAGTTTAGTGAGCATAAGGAGATCACTCCTTCAAACCCAAACACAAACCCTAGCCACAAAGAGCCAACGCCACTCTCTACCACCTCAACTCCCCTTCAATCGTCCACCCTCCTCCCTCCTCACAAAATAGCTCAACCAACTCCCTCTCTCTCCATAACAAACTCATAAAACCCTCTCCTCCCTCCTTTCCTCACGTCAACTCTCCTCTCTCTCTCTCCCCTCTTTCACGTCAATCCCTCCCTTCTCACCATCCAAGAATCAACCCCCTTTTCCCATTCAAGATTCAACCCTTCTTGAATCTTGAAACCGCAAAAGCCCTCACGGCAAAATCCCTTCCCTATTCTCACCCATCTCACGTGAACCACCCCATCCTTAGATTCAAATTCACGTTTGGTATCCCACTCTTAGATCGTTTGCACGTCTCTCCTATGATGTGTAATTGATCAACCATTCTCTTGATCCCATTATACATCAATTGGGTTGGAAAAGGTCATGTGTTTGGTTTGCACTTAAAACAACCTAGAGCTCTAATACCAAAATTATGATGTATAATGGGATCAAGAGAATGGTTGATCAATTACACATCATAGGAGAGACGTGCAAACGATCTAAGAGTGGGGTACCACACGTGAATTTGAGTCTAAGGATGGGGTGGTTCACGTGAGATGGTGAATAGGAAGGAATTTGCCGTGAGGGCGTTTGTGGTTTCAAGATTCAAGAAGGGTTGAATCTTGAATGGGAAAAGGGGGTTGATTCTTGGATGGTGAGAAGGGAGAGATTGACGTGAAAGAGGAGAGAGAGAGAGGAGAGTTGACGTGAGGAAAGAAAGGAGGAAGAGGGTTGAGAGATTGTTGGAGGAGAAAGAAAGTCGTTATGAGTTTGTTATGGAGAGAGAGGGAGTTGGTTGCGCTATTTTGTGAGGAGGGAGGAGGGTGGACGATTGAAGGGGAGTTGTGGTGGCAGAGAGGGAAGTGGTGAGGTGAGGGTAGATAATATCTTTCTAAGAAATAGAAAGATAATGGGATAGAGCTAGATTTCCTACTTCAATCCACAAGAAGGACAACCTAGGGTTTCTTGATCTAGACCGCAACCTAGGATCAAGTTCTTCCTAAACCACTTGGTTACCAAACCAAGATATAATAGAAGAGGGGAGAGGGTTAATCCTAACACTCAAGGGGGTAAGCTTAAAGCTTGATTCACATTTCTCAACTGCTTGATTTCTAAAGATTGCAAACTAGGCTATTTATACTAGGAGAGTCTTCACTCCCCTAGGATTCCTTACTTGGCGTGCAAGCCATACTAATTAGACTAGGATTACTCCTACTTGGCGTGCAAGCCAAGAAATCCTAGTAGTACACGCCTAACTACTCCAACTTCCTTTTGGATTAGGACTCCTTATCCAATGGGGAGTTGGTTACAACAACCTTATCCTAATAGGTTTAGGCTTTGCTAATCCAATATAGATTAGTTACAAAATAAGCCAATCTTATCCAGGATAACAACCAATTTGGCGCCTATTCTTCCTATCACACGTCTACTTTGACTTTCTAGAACATTCTAGAACAGTTTAGAATGTTCTAGATTTATCTACTCCTAATTAATTAAAACACACCAAAATAATAAAAGCTATAAAAAAAATACATCCAAAAAAGAACACAATTGACGAAATTGACCCTCATGGACGTGACTTGGGCCTCTTCTTGGGCTTGCCTGGCGTGTTGTTGTAGACCCTAAGATGTTTGGACATCCACTTGCCATAAGGAGCACACAATATGTATGGGCCTATGGGCCTCTATGCTTATGTTTTTCTCCAAAACTTGCCTTGTTCCCTGGAATTTATTTTGGGCCTTTAGGGATGTATTTGGCGTGGGCCAAAACACATCAGGAACGTTTCGATTTCAAAGTGGAGATCCCTGAATTTAACGGTAATCTTGATCCTAAAAACTTTCTAGATTGGATTCAAACTGTTGAACGTGTCTTTGATCTTAAGGAGGTCCAAGACGAAAAAGAAGGTGAAATATATTGCCCTTAAGTTGCGAAAACATGCGTCCATTTGGTGGACTAACTTGCAAAAGAAGAGGCAAATACAAGGGAAGGACAAGATCAAAGCATGGATCAAAATGAAGAAGAAGTTGCAAGAAAAGTTCCTACCACCAAGTTATCTCCAAGATAACTATTATAAATTGCAACGTTTGGTCAGAGGGAGCAAAAGTTTTGAGGAGTACACAAAGGAATTCGACCATATCCTGTGGCGTTGTGATCTCCAAGAGGATGAACCTCAAACTTTGGTACGTTTTCTATATGGTCTAAATGATTGGATTCGCAATATTGTTGAATTACATCCCTACCAATCTTTGGATGAGTTGAGTTCTTTGGCCTTGAAAGTAGAAAGGCAAAGAAAAGAAAGAGGAAAAGAAAACGTGACCAAGTACCAAACCATATATAAACCCCCACAAAATTCACGCCCCTACATTCCACCACAAAAATCCACATTCCCCACAAAACAACCAAACACAAGAGCACCACAAAATCAACCCCCATCCATCCCCAAAGCCCACGTCCAAGACCCAAAACCCCTAGCCCCAAGAAGGTGTTTTCATTGTCAAGGCATAGGAGATTATGCTTCGGAGTGTCCTAACAAAAGGATAGTATCTTTGGTGGAATATCAAAGTGCTTTATATGTAGAACTGGAGTATCATGAAAATGAACATGAAGAAGAAGGAGTTGACGTGAATGAGGAAGAGGAAGTAGAGGAGGCCGATGAAGGAGAAATGCTAGTAGTAAGAAGGGCCTTAAGTGTTGCTTGTGTCCCAAACGAGCTAGAACAAAGAGAAAACATCTTTCACACAAGGTGTAACATTCAAGGCAAGGTGTGTTCTCTAATCACTGTTGGAGGAAGTTGCACTAACGCCGCTTCTACAACCATGGTGAACAAATTACAATTGGAGGTTAGTCCACACCCATCCCCTTACACAATTCAATGGCTAAGTCATGGGAAGGGAATTCGTGTGGTTCATCGTGTACTTGTAAGTCTTTCCATTGGTAAAAACTACAAAGACTCTATTTGGTGTGATGTAATTCCAATGGATGCTTGTCATATTTTGCTTGGGAGACCTTGGCTTTTTGATAGGCATGATGGGAGAATGAACACCTACACATTTATTCTCAATAAAAAGAAGATCACTTTGGCTCCTCTCTCATCATCAATCATCATACGTCCCCAACAACAACCACAAAAGGAGGAGACTAACATTGTGACATTCATGAAGGCCGAATATCATGAATTCCAAGAGCATAAAGATCTTATTCTAGCAAACTTGGAGGAGGAAGAAGCGACCCCAATTATTGAGCATGCACATCTTCACCCTCTTTTGGAACGTTTCAAACACTTGTTCCCAAAAGAGATGCCCAAGGGATTACCTCCAAGAAGAGAAATTGAGCACTAAATTGATCTAGATTCGGGCTCTATGCTCCCCAACAAACCGGCCTATCGAATGAATCCAAAGGAAGCTCAAGAAGTACAAAGGCAAGTAGATGAGCTCCTATCCAAAGGCTTGGTGCGTGAAAGCATGAGTCCATGTGTCGTTCCGGTCTTACTTGTGCCTAAGAAAGATGGGTCTCAAAGAATGTTTATAGATTGTCGAGCCATAAACAAAATCACAATCAAGTATAGATTCCCAATCCCATTCCTGGAGGATCTACTTGATGAGCTACATGGAAGTGTTGTGTTCTCTAAGGTTGATTTGAGAAGTGGATATCATCAAATAAGGATTCATGAAGGAGATGAGTGGAAAACGGCATTCAAGACCAAGGAGGGCTTATATGAATGGCTTGTAATGCCATTTGGCCTTACAAATGCACCATCTACTTTTATGCGTTTAATGAATCATGTTTTGAAGCCTCTTATTGGCAAATGTGTAGTAGTTTATTTTGATGATATTCTTGTATATAGTAGAAGTGAAAGAGAACATGTAAAGCATCTAGAGTTGGTCATGTACATCTTGGAGAAAGAGAAGCTCTACGCCAATTTGGAGAAATGCCATTTCTTCTCATCCAAGATTGTGTTCCTTGGATATGTTCTTTCACAAGAGGGCATACAAGTCGACAAGGAAAAGGTGAAAGCTATTCAATAGTGGCCTACACCAAACTCCATTCATGAGGTACGAAGCTTTCATGGTTTAACATCTTTCTATAGAAGGTTTATAAGGAATTTTAGCTCCATTCTTGCACCTATGACCGAATTGTTGAAAGAGAAGGAGTTTTCATGGACTAGAGATGCTAATGAAGCGTTTGAAGTGATTAAAGAAAAGTTGCGTCATGCACCTATTCTTGTTTTACCATGCTTTGATAAAGTGTTTGAAGTTGAAGTGGATGCAAGTGGAGTAGGAATTGGAGCCGTCTTAACCCAAGAGGGCCGTCCCATTTCTTACTTTAGTGAGAAGTTGAACGAAGCTAAGAGGAAGTATAGCACCTATGACAAAGAGTTCTATGCCATCATAAGAGCTCTTGAGCATTGTAGGCATTATCTTCTAAGTGGTGAATTCATCTTACATAGTGATCATGAGGCTCTTAAATTCATCCAAGGGCAACACAAGTTAAATACAAGGGACGCCAAATGGGTGGAGTATATGCAAGCATTCCAGTTTGTGATCAAACATAAATCGGGTCATCTTAACAAAGGAGCAGATGCTTTGTCAAGAAGGTACTTACTTACCCATGTTTTAGATTCAAGAGTCCTTGGGTTTGAACATATTAAAGAATTGTATGCAAGTGATGAGGATTTCAAGGAGGTTTATGAGCTTTGTAAGAAGCACCCCCATCAACTTTTTCACATTGAAAATGGGTTTCTCTTGAAAGGGAATCAACTTTTGATGTAGATTTGGTCCCAAACCTACATCATGGAAGCCAAGTACTTAGCTACATTCAAAAGGAGCTTGAAACTATCACACTTGGTTCACATTCGAATAGTCTTAACCATGGAGGAGTGATGATTTGCTCTCTAACTCAAGAACCATGAAGCTACCAAGGAAAGTGTCCTAGAGTGAATTAATCTACATTCCAAGAGCTTTCCAATGGTTCAAGAATCTTTAGATTTGGATAAGTATAGAGAAAGTTATCATCAAATGTAATCTAGCTTAGTTCATTTGTTTCTTTATGATGTCATTCTTGTATTAGATGATGTAAGCTAGTTTACACCCTTTTTCTTGAAATGTACACGCCAAGGAGGTCCTCTATTAGTATAAATAGACCCCTTAGTGCCTTGTAATCTCATTCAATTCATTCAATATACAAAATTCAATCAAACATTTGATGTTGTTGTTTTCTCTCTAGCCTTGCTAGTTTTCGAACTCTTGTGGGAGTTTCGAGTTTCTCCCCTTCTTCTATACAAGGTAGGCATCCTTGGTGGTGAAAGGAAGGAATTGAAGAGTCTTGAAGGTGGTGTGTCTTTATCCTTCAAAGGTGCTTCAATCGCCATTATCGTTCATTCAATTAAAGCATTCAATCGTCCATTCATTCGTTCGTCAACTACATTCGTTTGGTAATCATCTTTCATAGTTCTTTCCATCTTTTCTATCCATTTCCATTCCATTTTCGAATCCTAAGAACTTTGAGAAGGGAGATTTTCATCTTCGCTCTTAAAGATCCTAAACCCTTTTGTGTAATGAGGTCTTGTGATCCCATTATACATCAAAATTGGTATCAGAGCTCAGGAGTTTGATTCTCTTAGTTCTTGAACCATCTTTTTGCAATCTTTCCATCACAAACTCATCCCCTTCCATCCTCCATTACACGTCTACCATAGCTCCACAAAAAGAACCCCATAGCCCCACAAAGAACCCCCAAATCAAACACAAAAACCCACCTAAACACAAAAACCCTCTCGTCCTTCACCCCACAAACCCCAAGACCGTGAATCTTGCAATCTTTTTGCACCAAGATTGTTCAAGATGGAAGATTCAAGCACTTCCTGATGTAGATTTGGTCCCAAACCTACATCATGGAAGCCAAGTACTTAGCTACATTCAAAAGGAGCTTGAAACTATCACATGTGGTACACATTCGATTTGTCTTAACCATGGAGGAGTGATGATTTTCTTTCTAACTCAAGAACCATGAAGCTACCAAGGAAAGTATCCTAGAGTGAAATGATCTACTTTTCAAGAGCTTTCCAATGGTTCAAGAATCTTTAGATTTGGATAAGAATTGAGAGAGTTATCATCAAATGTAATCTAGCTTAGTTCACTTGTTTCTTTATGATATCATTCTTGTATTAGATGATGTAAGCTAGTTTACTCCTTTTTCTTGAAATGTACACGCCAAGGGGGGTCCTCTATTAGTATAAATAGACCCCTTGGGTGCCTTGTAATCTCATTCAATTCAATCAATATACAAAATTCAAACAAACACTTGATGTTGTTGTTTTCTCTCTAGCCTTGCTAGTTTTCGAACTCTTGAGGGAGTTTCGAGTTTCTCCCTTTCTTCTATCCAAGGTTGGCATCCTTGGTGGTGAAAGGAAGGAATTGAAGAGTCTTGAAGGTGGTGTGTCTTTATCCTTCAAAGGAGCTTCAATCGCCATTATCGTTCATTCAATCAAAGCATTCAATCGCTCTTCCATTCGATCATCAACTACATTCGTTTGGTAATCATCTTACATAAGTTCTTTCCATCTTTTCTATCCATTTCCATTCCATTTTTTAATCCTAAGAACTTTGAGAAGGGAGATTTTCATCTTCGCTCTTAAAGATCCTAAACCCTTTTGTGTAATGAGATTTTGTGATCCCATTATACATCAAAATTGGTATCAGAGCTTAGGAGTTTGATTCTCTTAGTTCTTGCACCATCTTTTTACAATCTTTCCACCACAAATCCATCCTCCACCATCCCACCATTCTCACGCCACCCATAAGTTCTTCCAAGAACTCATCAAGAACTCAACAAGAACTCATCAAGAACTCATAAACTAACCAAAGAACCCCCAAATCAAGCACAAAATCCACCTAAACACAAACCCCTCTCGTCCTTTACCCCCCAAAACCCCAAAACCGTGATTCTTGCAATCTTTTTGCACCAAGATTGTTCAAGATGGAAAATTCAAGCACTTCGACACCTACACCTACGGAACCCAAAAAGATGTTGAAGCTTTGAAGAAAAGAATCACCTATCTCAACATCAACTTAAGAGATACATGCATCTAGAACATAGGGTGAACCGTGGAGATAGTGAGGTTAATGAAAGTGATGAAGAAGTGCCACAAAGACGTCCCAAAAGGGAGGAACATTTCGACTTCAAAGTGCAGATCCCTGAATTTGATGGTAATCTTGATCTTGAAAACTTTCAAGATTGGATGCAAACTGTTGAACGTGCTTTTGATCTTAAGGAGGTCCAAGACGAAAAGAAAGTGAAATATGTGGCTTTTAAATTGCGAAAACATGCGTCCATTTGGTGGACTAACTTGCAAAAGAAGAGGCAAATACAAGGGAAGGACAAGATCAAAGCATGGATCAAAATGAAGAAGAAGTTGCAAGAAAAGTTCCTACCACCAAGTTATCTCCAAGATAACTATTACAAATTGCAACGTTTGGTCCAAGGGAGCAAAAGTGTTGAGGAGTACACAAAGGAATTCGAGCATATCCTTTGGCGTTGTGATCTCCAAGAGGATGAACCTTAAACTTTGGTACGTTTTCTATATGGTCTAAATGATTGGATTCGTAACAATGTTGAATTACATCCTTACCAATCTTTAAACAAATTGAGTTCTTTGGCCTTAAAAGTAGAAAGGCAAAGAAAGGAAAGAGGGAAAGAAAACGTCACCAAGTATCAAACCACATACAAACCCCCACAAAACACACCTTCTTACATTCCACAACAAAAATCCACATTCCCCATAAAACAACCAAACACAAGAGCACCACAAAATCAACCCCATCCATCCCCAAACCCCACGTCCAAGAACCAAAACCCCTAGCCCCAAGAAGGTGTTTTCGTTGTCAAGGCTTAGGACATTATGCTTCGGAGTGTCCTAACAAAAGGGTAGTATCTTTGGTGGAATATCAAAGTGCTTTGTATGTAGAACCGAAGTATCATGAAAATGAACATGAGAAAGAAGAAGAAGATGACGAGAATGAGGAAGAGGAAGTAGAAGAGGCCGATGAAGGAGAAATGCTAGTAGTAAGAAGGGCCTTAAGTGTTGCTTGTGTCCCAAACGAGCTAGAACAAAGGGAAAACATCTTTCACACAAGATGTACCATTCAAGGCAAGGTGTGTTCTCTAATCATTGATGGAGAAAGTTGCACTAATGCCGCTTCTACAACCATGGTGAACAAACTACAATTGGAGGTTAGTCCACACCCATTCCCTTACACCATTCAATGGCCAAGTCATGGACTCATGCGAAGGGAATTCGAGTGGTTCATCGTGTACTTGTAAGTCTTTCCATTGGTAGAAACTACAAACATTCTATTTGGTGTGATGTAATTCCAAAGGATGCTTGTCATATTTTTCTTGGGAGACCTTGGCTTTTTGATAGGCATGTCATGCATGATGGGAGAATGAACACCTACACGTTTATTCTCAACAAAAAGAAGATCACTTTGGCTCCTCTCTCACCATCATCGATCATACATCCCCAACAACAACAACAAAAGGAGGAGACTAACATTGTGACATTCATGAAGGCCGAATATCATGAATTCCAAGAGCATAAAGATCTTATTCTAGCAAACTTGGAGGAGGAAGAAGCGACCCCAACTATTGAGCATGCACGTCTTCACCCTATATTGGAACGATTCAAGCACTTGTTCCCAAAAGAGATGCCCAAGGGATTACCTCCAAGAAGAGAAATTGAGCACAAAATTGATCTAGTTCCGGGTTCTATGCTCCCCAACAAACCAGCCTATCGAATGAATCCAAAGGAAGCTCAAGAAGTACAAAGGCAAGTAGATGTGCTCCTATCCAAAGGCTTGGTGCGTGAAAGCATGAGTCCATGTGCCGTTCCGGTCTTACTTGTACCTAAGAAAGATGGGTCTCAAAGAATGTGTATGGATTGTCGAGCCATAAACAAAATCACAATCAAGTATAGATTCCCAATCCCACGCCTTGAGGATCTACTTGATGAGCTACATGGAAGTGTTGTGTTCTCTAAAGTTGACTTAAGGAGTGGATATCATTAAATAAGGATTCATGAAGGAGATGAGTGGAAAACGACATTCAAGACCAAGAAGGGATTATATGAATGGCTTGTGATGCCATTTGGCCTTACAAATGCAACATCTACTTTTATGCGTTTAATGAATCATGTATTAAAGCCTCTTATTGGCAAATGTGTAGTTGTTTACTTTGATGATATTCTTGTATATAGTAGAAGTGAAAGGGAACATGTAAAGCATCTAGAGTTGGTCATGTATGATGTATAATGGGATCAAGGATGATCACATTACACAAATATATAAGGATCTTTAAAAACCAAGATAAGAATCTTGCTTCTCAAAGTTCTTAAGGATCCAAAAATGAATGAAAAAGAATGAAGATAAACGAAAAGATAGTGAAATTCGTTTACCAAGATTGAAGATCAATTGAAGTTTTGATGAATGATGGAATGATATTCAAATGAATCTTGAATTTGAAACAATGTAGAAACAAAAACGAGATCAAAAGAACTAGAAATGAAACTCACGATTGATATGAATGATAATGGCTTTGAAGACTCCAATGAGGATATAGCCACACCACCTCAAAGAACTCTCCAATTCTACCTTTCACCACCAAGGGATGCCAACCCAAGGCTAGAAGTAGGGATATTCGAAACTCCCTCAAGAGATTCAAAAACTAGCACAAAAGCTAGAGAGAAAACAACACCATGTGTTTACTTTGTATTTGATATATGAATGAATGATATTACAAGGGGCCTAAGGGGGGGTATTTATAGTAATCCTAGCCCTCCCTAGACGTGTACAAATCAAGAATTAGGCCCCTTGAGGCTTACATCATCCTACACATTTATTACATCATAAAAACTCTAAAATACAACTCTAGAAAGAAAAGACTATAACTCCTTCAACACTTGTCCAAACTTCAAGATTCAAAAACCATTGGAAAGCACTTTCAATGCTCTTTAATATGTCTTTGGATGACTTCCTCATTAGACGCATATATCTAGAGTTGTAGAGTAAATTACCAAACTGTCGTTGTTGAAATCATTCAAACGAAAGGGATACTTGAGTGAATGATGCTCTTTTGCCATATAACCGAGTATTAGGCTCCTATGATGCATATTGGATGTCTTCCTTGATGTCCTTGATGTATATGGCCATCAAATATACATCATACTCCCCCGGTTAAAAAAGTTTGTCCTCAAACTTTGAGCATCAACTCTCTTACTTGCCTTCTTCACAAAAAATTACAAACTTTCTTTTTAAAGGCCTTGAAATCATCATATACCCCTTTTCTAAACTTCTTCATCTTTCTCCCAAGTAATCCATGGACATTATAAGACTTGTATCCTCGAAGTTTCACCATGAACATAGAGATTCCATGTAGCTTCTCAATTTCCAAGTCAAGCTTCACAACTTTACCTTCATCATTTAGCATGAAACAACCTACTTTGATGACTTTAGCTTCTTGGTTCCTTCGAAGCCTTGGCTTTTCAACCATGAGATCCAAGTGGGTATCTCTAGGGTGCACATGAAAGATTCGCCTCATAGGAAATCTCAAGATTGGGTGGTGGCTTAGATCCGAATTACTCTATTCCAAGTTTGTAAGAATAAGACCCTTATGCTCTTCATGCTCATGATCTTCCTCCTTCATAATCGACACAATGTGGCTTTCTTCCTCCTTGGGTCGAGAAGATGGTGCTAGAGGTGTCAAAATGATCTTCTTTTGATTGAGAGTGAGAGTGTAAGTGTTGGCCCTCCCATCATGCATGACACTTTTATCAAACAACCATGGTCTTCCCAACAAAATATGATAAGTATCCATAGGAACTATATCACACCATAATGAATCTTTATAATTCTTCCCAATTGAAAGACTTACCAAGACCCTTTGATCCACACGAATGCCTTGTCCTAGGCTTAGCCATTGCATAGTGTAGGGTGTGGGATGAGGGCTAATCTCCATTTGCAATTTCTCGACCATTGTTGTAGAAGCGGCATTGGTGCAACTTCCTCCATCTATGATCAATGAGCATACTTTCCCTTTGATGGTACAACGAGAGCGAAAGATAGCCTCCCTTTGTACTTGATCATTTGGCACTTGAACTTCATTTAAGGCCCTTCCTACTACAAGTAACTCTCCATCATTCGGCTCCTCTACACATTCTTCAAAACATTTTCTTCCTCATTCACGTCAACTCCTTTTTCCTCCTCACTCTCATTTTCATGACACTCCGGTTCTACATACAAAGCACTTTGATATTCCACCAAAGATACTACTCTCTTGTTTGGGCACTCCGAAGCATAATGTCCCAACCCTTGGCATTGAAAACACCTTCTTGATGCTAGGAATTTGGTTTGTTGGACGTAGGGTTTACGGATGGATGGGGTCTGATTTTGTGGAGTTTTTGTGTTTGGGGGTTTTGTAGGGAATGTGGAATTTTGTTGTGGCGTGTGTGGGAATGTAGGGTGGGATGATTCTTGTGGAGTTTGGTACTTGTTCAAGGCTTCTTTCCCTTATTCCTCCTTTGCCTTTCCACTTTAAGGGATAAGGAACTCAACTCATCCAAGGTTTTGTATGGTCGCAATTCAACAATGTGTCTAATCCAATCATTAAGACCAAAAAGATAACGTACCAAAGTTTGTGGTTCATTCTCCTTGATATCACAACGCCAAAGAAGATGTTCAAACTCCTTTGTATACTCCTCAACACTTTTGCTCCCTTGAACCAATCGTTGTAACTTGTAGTAGTTATCTTGGAGATAACTTGGTGGTAGAAACTTCTCTTGGAGCTTCTTCTTCATTTTATCCCATGTTCTAATCTTGTCCTTGCCCTTTGCTTGCCTCTTCTTTTGCAAATTGGCCCACCATATGGACGCATGTTTCCGCAACTTAAGAGCCACATACTTCACTTTCTTCTCATCAAGGACTTCCTTAAGATCAAAAACACGTTCAATAGTTTGCATCCAATCTAAGAAGTTCTCGGGATCAAGATTACCATTAAACTCCGGGATCTCAACTTTGAAGTCGAATCGTTCCTCCTTTGGGGAACGTCTTTGTGGCACCTCTTCATCACTTTCATTAGTCTCACTATCTCCACGGTTCACCCTATGTTGTAGATGCATGTATCTCTTTAGTTGATCGTTGAGATAAGTGATTCTTTTCTTTAATGCTTTAGCATCTTCTTGGGGCTCCGTAGGTGTAGGTGTGAGAGTGCTTGAACCTTCAATCTTGAACAATCTTGGTGCAAAAGATGGTGAAAAGATTGTAAAAAGACGGATCATCCAAGATTTTTCACAAGAAGGCATACAAGATGACAAGGAGAAGGTGAAAGCTATTCAAGAGTGCATACAAGACGACAAGGAGAAGGAGAAGCTCTACGCCAATTTGGGGAAATGCCATTTCTTCTCATCCAATATTGTGTTCCTTGGATATGTTCTTTCACAAGAGGGCATACAAGACGACAAGGAGAAGGTGAAAGCTATTCAAGAGTGGCCTACACCAAAGTCCATTCATGAGGTACGAAGCTTTCTTGGTTTAGCATCTTTCTATAGAAGGTTCATAAGGAATTTTAGCTCCATTCTTGCACCTGTGACCGAATTGTTGAAAGAGAAGGAGTTTACATGGACTAGAGGTGCTAATGAAGTGTTTGAAGTGATTAAGGAGAAATTGTGTCATGCACCTATTCTTGCTTTACCATGTTTTGATAAAGTGTTTGAAGTTGAAGTGGATGCAACTGGAGTAGGAATTGGAGCCGTCCTAACCCAAGAAGGCCGCCCCATTTCTTACTTTAGCGAGAAGTTGAATGAAGCTAAGAGGAAGTATAGCACCTATGACAAAGAGTTCTATGCCATCATAAGAGCTCTTGAACATTGGAGGCATTATCTTCGAAGTGGTGAATTCATCTTACATAGTGATCATGAAGCTCTTAAATTCATCCAAGGGCAACACTAGTTAAACCCAAGGCACGCCAAATGGGTGGAGTATATGCAAGCATTCCATTTTGTGATCAAACATAAAGCGGGTCATCTAAACAAAGGAGCGAATGCTTTATCAAGAAGGTACTTACTTACCCATGTTTTAGATTCAAGAGTCCTTGGTTTTGAGCATATCAAAGAGTTGTATGAAAATGATGAAGATTTTAAGGAGGTTTATGAGCTTTGTAAGAAGCACCCCCATCAACTTTTTCACATTGAAAATGGGTTTCTCTTCAAAGGGAATCAACTTTGTATCCCTAAAAGTAGCATCCGAGAGTTATTAATCATGGAGGTCCATGGTGGATCATTGGCGGGTCACTTTGGAATTGAGAAGACCTACCTTATGATGAAGGAGCATTATTTTTGGCCAAGCATGATTAAAGATGTTGAGCATATGGTAAAGAGGTGTAATACTTGCAATATTTCAAAGGCATATGCTTTACCACAAGGGTTTTATACTCTTTTCCCCATTCCACATCATCCATGGGAAGATGTAAGTTTAGACTTTCTTGTTGGTCTACCAAGAACACAAAGAGGCAAAGATTCTATTATGGTGGTCGTTGATAGATTTTCCAAGATGGCTCATTTTA
Organism: Portulaca oleracea; assembly: GCA_029582165.1. Classification (NCBI taxonomy): domain Eukaryota; kingdom Viridiplantae; phylum Streptophyta; class Magnoliopsida; order Caryophyllales; family Portulacaceae; genus Portulaca; species Portulaca oleracea. The sequence goes on from CM055874.1 coordinate 26,662,492, forward strand.
TTCCATGCCATACTACTTATGATGCTACTAAGGTTGCAAACCTTTATTTTGAGGAAATAGTGAAGCTACATGGCATTCCAAAGACCATGGTGAGTGATCGAGATTCCAAGTTCCTTAGTCATTTTTGGCTTACTTTATGGAAGAAGCTTGGTACAACATTGAAGTTTAGCACCGCATGTCATCCACAAATGGATGGACAAACCGAAGTGACTAATCGAACTTTGGGAGCTCTTCTTCGGATATTGGTGAGTAAAGACAAAAAGGGTTGGGATACTCTTCTATGTCATGCTGAATTTGCCTTCAATAGAAGTCCAAGTGATGTATAATGGGATCAAAAGATCTCATTACACAAAAGGGTTTAGGATCTTTAAGTGCGAAGATGAAAATCTCCCTTCTCAAAGTTCTTAGGATTCGAAAATGGAGCGAAAATGGATGAGAAAGATGGAAAAGAACTATGAAAGATGATTACCAAATGAATGTTGATGATGAACGAATGAATAGATGGATGAACGTTTGAATTGGAACGAATGATAAGGGCGATTGAAGCTCCTTTGAAGGATAAAGACACACCACCTTCAAGACTCTTCAATTCCTTCTTTTCACCACCAAGGATGCCAACCTTGGATAGAAGAAGGGGAGAAACTCGAAACTCCCTCAAGAGTTCGAAATCTAGCAAGGCTAGAGAGAAAACAACAACATGTGTTTGTTTGAATTTTGTATTTGATTGTATTGAATTGAATGGGATTACAAGGCACCCACGGGGTCTATTTATACTAATAGAGGAGCCCCCTTGGCGTGTACAATTCAAGAAAAAGTAGTAAAGTAGTTTACATCATCTATTACAAGAATGACATCATAAATTCAATAAAAAGGAGTAAACTAGCTTACATCATCTATTACAAGAATGACATCATAAAGAAACAAATAAACTAAGCTAGATTACATTTGATGATAACTTTCTCTATACTTATCCAAATCTAAAGATTCTTGAACCATTGGAAAGCTCTTGAAAAGTAGATCATTTCATTCTAGGATACTTTCCTTGCTAGCTTCATAGTTCTTGAGTTAGAGAACAAATCATCACTCCTCCATAGTTAGGACTATTCGAATGTGCACCATTTGTGATAATTTCAAGCTCTTTTTGAATGTAGCTAAGTGCTTGGCTTCCATGATGTAGGTTTGGGACCAAATCTACATCATTCCCCCCCTAGTTGAAAAGAGTTTGTCCTCAAACTAGGAAGTTCTCCATTATCTCCATAAAAGGGCTTGAGATCACTCACATTAAAAGTGCAACTCCCTTCATAGTCTTCTCCAAGTTGCAATTTATAAGGACCATCTCCTCTTGGTGCAAGCTTACCTTTCCTCTTAGTAGGAAATCTTTCTTTCTTCAAATGAATCCAAACAAGATCTCCAGGCTCATATCCAACCTTCTTCCTTGATTTATTCACTCAACTTGATACACTTGAGGTATACTTCTCAATTTTAGCTCGAACCTCCTCATGTAGTTTCTTAATCTCTTCCACCCTTTTGTTAGCTTCAAAACTAAACTTTGTTGATGTAGAGATGGGCGTGAGATCCATTGGTTGGAGAGGGTTCCTTCCATAAACAACTTGAAAAGGTGACAACCCTGTGGCTTTACTTGGACTTCGATTGAAGGCAAATTCAGCATGACATAGAAGAGTATCCCAACCCTTCTTGTCTTTACTTACCAATATCCGAAGAAGAGCTCCCAAAGTTCGATTAGTCACTTCGGTTTCTCCATCCGTTTGTGGATGACATGCGGTGCTAAACTTCAATGTTGTACCAAGCTTCTTCCATAAAGTAAGCCAAAAATGACTAAGGAACTTGGAATCTCGATCACTCACCATGGTCTTTGGAATGCCATGTAGCTTTACTATTTCCTCAAAATAAAGGTTTGCAACCTTAGTAGCATCATAAGTAGTATGGCATGGAATAAAATGTGTCATCTTCGAAAATCTATCAACGACCACCATAATAGAATCTTTGCCTCTTTGAGTTCTTGGTAGACCAACGACGAAGTCTAAACTCACATCTTCCCATGGATGATGTGGAATGTGCAAAGGAATATACAACCCTTTTGGTAGAGCATGTGCCTTTGAAATATTGCAAGTATTACACCTCTTTACCATATGCTCAACATCTTTCATCATGCTTGGCCAAAAATAATGCTCCTTCATCATAAGGTAGGTCTTTTCAATTCCAAAGTGATCCGCCAATGATCCTCCATGGACCTCCATAATTAATAGCTCTCGGATGCTACTTTTAGGGATACAAAGTTAATTCCCTTTGAAGAGAAACTCATTTTCAATGTGGAAAAGTTGATGGGGATGCTTCTTACAAAGCTCATAAACCTCCTTAAAATCCTCATCATTTTCATACAACTCTTTGATATGCTCAAAACCAAGGACTCTTGAATCTAAAACATGGGTAAGTAAGTACCTTCTTGATAAAGCATCCGCTCCTTTGTTAAGATGTCCCGCTTTATGTTTGATCACAAAATGGAATGCTTGCATATACTCCACCCATTTGGCGTGCCTTGGGTTTAACTTGTGTTTCCCTTGGATGAATTTAAGAGCTTCATGATCACTATGTAAGATGAATTCACCACTTAGAAAATAATTCCTCCAATGTTCAAGAGCTCTTATGATGGCATAGAACTCTTTGTCATAGGTGTTATACTTCCTCTTAGCTTCATTCAACTTCTCACTAAAGTAAGAAATGGGGCGGCCTTCTTGGGTTAGGACGGCTCCAATTCCTACTCCACTTGCATCTACTTCAACTTCAAACACTTTATCAAAACATGGTAAAGCAAGAATAGGTGCATGACACAATTTCTCCTTAATCACTTCAAACGCTTCATTAGCACCTCTAGTCCATGTAAACTCCTTCTCTTTTAACAATTCGGTCATAGGTGCAAGAATGGAGCTAAAATTCCTAAACCTTCTATAAAAAAATGCTAAACCATGAAAGCTTCGTACCTCACGAATGGACTTTGGTGTAGGCCACTCTTGAATAGCTTTCACCTTCTCCTTGTTGACTTGTATTGCCTCTTGTGAAAGAACATATCCAAGGAACACAATCTTGGATGAGAAGAAATGGCATTTCTCCAAATTGGCGTAGAGCTTCTCCTTCTCCAAGATGTACATGACCAACTCTAGATGCTTTACATGTTCCCTTTCACTTCTACTATATACAAGAATATCATCAAAGTAAACTACTACACATTTGCCAATAAGAGGCTTCAATACATGATTCATTAAACGCATAAAAGTAGATGGTGCATTTGTTAGGCCAAATGGCATCACAAGCCATTCATATAAGCCCTCCTTGGTCTTGAATGTCGTTTTCCATTCAACTCCTTCATGAATCCTTATTTGATGATATCCACTCCTCAAATCAACTTTGGAGAACACAACACTTCCATGTAGCTCATCAAGTAGACCCTCAAGGCGTGGGATTGGGAATCTATACTTGATTGTGATTTTGTTTATCGCCCGACAATCCATACACATTCTTTGAAACCCATCTTTCTTAGGCACAAGTAAGACCAGAACGGCACATGGACCCATGCTTTCACGTACCAAGCCTTTGGTTAAGAGCTCATCTACTTGCCATTGTACTTCTTGAGCTTCCTTTGGATTCATTCGATAGGCCGGTTTGTTGGGGAGCATAGAACCCGGAACTAGATCAATTTTGTGCTCAATTTCTCTTCTTGGAGGTAATCCCGTGGGCATCTCTTTTGGGAACAAGTGTTTGAAACGTTCCAAAAGAGGGGGAAGACGTGCATGCTCAATAGTTGGGGATGTTTCCTCTTCCTCCAAGTTTGCTAGAATAAGATCTTTATGCTCTTGGAATTCATGATGTTCGGCCTTCATGAACGTCACAATGTTAGTCTCCTCCTTTTGTGGTTGTTGTTGGGGACGTATGGTCGATGATGGTGAGAGAGGAGCCAAAGTGATCTTCTTTTTGTTGAGAATAAACATGTATGTGTTCATTCTCCCATCATGCGTGACATGCCTATCAAAAAGCCAAGGTCTCCCAAGCAAAATATGACAAGCATCCATTGGAATTACATCACACCAAATAGAATCTTTGTAGTTTCTACCAATGGAAAGACTTACAAGTACACGATGAACCACTCGAATTCCCTTCCCATGACTTAGCCATTGAATGGTGTAAGGGGATGGGTGTTGACTAACCTCCAATTGTAGTTTGTTCCCCATGGTTGAAGAAGCGGCATTAGTGCAACTTCCTGCATCAATGATTAAAGAACACACCTTGCCTTGAATGGTACATCTTGTGTGAAAGATGTTTTCCCTTTGTTCTAGCTCGTTTGGGACACAAGCAACACTTAAGGCCCTTCTTACTACTAGCATTTCTCCTTCATCGGCCTCTTCTACCTCCTCTTCCTCATTCACGTCATCTTCTTCTTCTTTCTCATGTTCATTTTCATGATACTCCGGTTCTACATACAAAACACTTTGATATTCCACCAAAGATACTACCCTTTTGTTAGGACACTCCGAAGCATAATGTCCTAAGCCTTGACAACGAAAACACCTTCTTGGGGCTAGGGGTTTTGGTTCTTGGACGTGGGGTTTGGGGATGGATGGGGGTTGATTTTGTTGTGCTCTTGTGTTTGGTTGTTTTGTGGGGAATGTGGATTTTTGTGGTGGAATGTAAGAACGTGTGTTTTGTGGGGGTTTGTATACGGTTTGATACTTGGTGACGTTTTCTTTCCCTCTTTCCTTTCTTTGCCTTTCTACTTTTAAGGCCAAAGAACTCAATCCGTCCAAATATTGGTAAGGATGCAATTCAACAATGTTACGAATCCAATCATTTAGACCATATAGAAAACGTACCAAAGTTTGAGGTTCATCCTCTTAGAGATCACAACGCCAAAGGATATGCTCGAATTCCTTTGTGTACTCCTCAACACTTTTGCTCCCTTGGACCAAACGTTGCAATTTGTAATAGTTATCTTGGAGATCACTTGGTGGTAGGAACTTTTGTTGCAACTTCTTCTTCATTTTGATCCATGCTTTGATCTTGTCCTTCCCTTGTATTTGCCTCTTCTTTTGCAAGTTAGTCCACCAAATGGACGCATGTTTTCACAATTTAAGAGCCACATATTTCACTTTCTTTTCGTCTTGGACCTCCTTAAGATCAAAAACACGTTCAACAGTTTGCATCCAATCTAGAAAGTTTTCAGGATCAAGATTACCATCAAATTCGGGGATCTCCACTTTGAAGTCGAAATGTTACTCCCTTCGGGGACGTCTTTGTGGCACTTCTTCATCACTTTCATTAACCTCACTATCTCCACGGTTCACCCTATGTTGTAGATGCATGTATCTCTTAAGTTGATCGTTGAGATAGGTGATTCTTTTCTTCAAGGCTTGAACATCTTCTTGGGGTTTCGTAGGTGTAGGTGTCGAAGTGCTTGAATCTTCCATCTTGAACAATCTTGGTGCAAAAAGATTGCAAGAATCTTAGTTTTGGGGTTTTGGGGGTAAAGGACGAGATGGGTTTGTGTTTGAGTGGATTTTGTATTTGATTTGGGGTTCTTTTGTGGAGTTTATGCTTCTTTATGAGTTCTTGATGAGTTCTTGTTGAATTCTTGATGAGTTCTTGGAAGAACTTTGGGTGGCGTGAGAATGGTGGGATGGTGGGGATGGATTTGTGGTGGAAAGATTGTAAAAATATGGTGCAAGAACTAAGAGAATCAATCTCCTAAGCTCTGATACCAATTTTGATGTATAATGGGATCAAAAGATCTCATTACACAAAAGGGTTTAGGATCTTTAAGTGCGAAGATGAAAATCTCCCTTCTCAAAGTTCTTAGGATTCGAAAATGGAGCGAAAATGGATGAGAAAGATGGAAAAGAACTATAAAAGATGATTACCAAATGAATGTTGATGATGAACGAATGATAATGGCGATTGAAGCTCCTTTGAAGGATAAAGACACACCACCTTCAAGACTCTTGAATTCCTTCCTTTCACCACCAAGGATGCCAACCTTGGATAGAAAAAGGGTAGAAACTCGAAACTCCCTCAAGAGTTCGAAATCTAGCAAGGCTAGAGATAAAACAACATGTGTTTGTTTGAATTTTGTATTTGATGTATTGAATTGAATGGGATTACAAGGCACCCAAGGGGTCTATTTATACTAATAGAGGACCCCCCTTGGCGTGTACAATTCAAGAAAAAGGAGTAAACTAGCTTACATCATCTATTACAAGAATGACATCATAAATTCAAGAAAAAGGAGTAAACTAGCTTACATCATCTATTACAAGAATGACATCATAAGGAAACAAATAAACTAAGCTAGATTACATTTGATGATAACTTTCTCTATACTTATCCAAATCTAAAGATTCTTGAACCATTGGAAAGCTCTTGAAAAGTAGATCATTTATTTCTAGGATACTTTCCTTGGTAGCTTCATGGTTCTTGAGTTAGAGAACAAATCATCACTCCTCCATAGTTAGGACTATTCGAATGTGTACCATATGTGATAATTTCAAGCTCCTTTTGAATGTAGCTAAGTGCTTGGCTTCCATGATGTAGGTTTAGGATCATGTCATCTTTAGGTGCTACAAGGATGAGAATGGAGGATGAAGCTTCCAGTGGCTTCAATGTTGAGTTGGTTTATTTCCAACCAAGGTCACTTCTATGGGTGAACTTGGAGGTGACAAGAAGACCAAAGAGGAAGAGGTGGAAACGAAGGAGATCAAAGTATGATGAATGGAGTGTCAAGCCCCAAACAAACTCAGTGGAGGGGCTCATTGTTTTTACTGGTGATGTTGATTTTCCGGCCTTGATTCTTTTCAAGATGATTGGAGTTCAATATTTTGGTCAAGGTATGGGATCTCAAGAATTTCCTTACTACATTATTTTGATGGGCATGAATGAAGCATACTTGAGAATATTTTGGAGTTTCATGAATGCATGTTTTGTGAAATTTCATGTGCTTTAGTGTTGTGTTGAGAAGGTTATCGTGATTATACAACTTTGGTTGAGTCAAGATAGTGGAATAGCAGTGAAGTCATATTATCTTGATTTTGTGAGCCTTGATGATGCTTGTTGTGGATTAGTGTGGAATGTTGTTAAGGCCTTGATCATATGTTCTATATTGGGGAGTATGCCTTGGATGTTTACTGTGGAAGTTGTGCTAGGAGGCACATTATCGTGTCATACCTTCACCATATTTAGCAAGAGAAGCATCTATGTCGCATATCCTTTTGCTCAAATTGTCAGATGTTCTGTCTTGAGGCCCTCCAAACAGCCAAGCACTGATTTGCACATTCCTTACCAACCTTGGTTCATCATTAATCCTACTATCACCCCTCCACTCAAGCCACCACTGTCTTTAGCCCACAAAACAGCCCCAAAAGCCCCACAAAAACCCCTCATACCAAATAACTTCCCATTAAACAAAGGAAGAACCGATGACTATCCTTTTCTATCCAGCCACATAAAGATTGACCTCACTCCTTTGAAACCATTCCAGCTTGTTATACCCAAGGAGCATTTGGTTTGTGAACCTGGTTTGGTTACCCCTTTGGTTACTAAACATCCCAAGTTTAGTGGCCATGAGGACCTTATTTGCCTAGCCACAAAACTTAACTCCTCAAATAGCCATCCCCTCCTTACCCATCCTTTGGAACACTATTCTTATGTGTTTCCGGAAGAAAAACCCCCTGGTTTACCTCCTGAATATGAGTTGCAGCATGAATGGAAGAAGGTAGCTAAGTTGCATGATTTTGCTCACAAGAAAAAGAAGAAGGGTTTTCTGTCGGGTGATCTTGTTTGGATCTACTTAAAGAAGGATAGATTTCGATCCAAGAGGAAAGGGAGGTTGGTTCCAAGAGCTGAAAGTTCCTTTGAGGTCTTTCGGAAGGTGGGAAACAACGTGTACAAGTTAGATTTTACGAATGAACTTGGTGAGAGTGTAACCTTCCATGTAGCTGATTTGAGGCCATATTATTCTAAAGGGGAAAACCATCCAAGTTTGAGGACAAACTTTTCTCAACTTGGGGGGAATGATGGAGATCAGCCCTCTAACCTCATTTGGTGTCAGCATGCTTTGAGGCCATCCATGAATCCCAGAAGGTCCTTGACTATATCAAAGGTCATCCACCTGATGTGAGGTCATCCTTATTGTCTCAAACACTTCAGAATTGAGGCCTCACTCACATTTGGTACCTTGGAGGTCATTCATAATGTCCAAGCTTACATGGTCCAAAGGTCATTTGGGTTCAACAGAGCTGTCTTGTTCTGGACATTCATTGAGGACATTTGTTTGGAGCCGCTTGTTCTTATTGAGGACGTTTATTTGGAGCCGATTGTTCTTTTCAACTTGGGTTGTGATTCTCCTCTCTTTGGATGTCAAGGAAGTTTATAAAGACTTTCTAAATGCCAAAGGTTGATCCATTTAGAGGTCGTTTGCATTCTGCACAACTATTGGAAACTGGTCTGAATATGCGCATGAGGACCTCCATATTGAGTCTGCTGAGAATTTGGACGTCCAAGGATGTTCCTTACTGGAGGAAGAATATTTGCACGTTGTTGACTTCACTTCCTGAGTTGTTGAGGTCTTTCCAATTCAGTGAGGTATTTGTCATTGAGGCCCTCTATGAAGTCGTCACATTCGAGCCTGTATCCATTGAGGTAATCGAGTCCATTGCCCTTGTGTTCTAGCTGTGGTGTGCCTGTATCAGCTTGAGCTCAAGCCTATCTTTTCTTTTCTGTTTTTCCAATCCCACATTATCCATTTCAATCCATTTGATGTCGTTTGGTGCGTGGTGAACCGAGTTCTATCTTGGAGGAGGTTATTCGTGTTGTTCTTGCTCATTTAATCATATTTCACACCTCACTCATTTCATCCATTCGATTATTGTTTATTTGAACCCTATTTTGAACTGTTTGCATTCGATTTTCTGTTGTGAGGTCCCAGATTCCCAGTTTTGTGTGTCCGCTTGGTGTCTGTGAGGTCATCACTCTAATCCTAGCGACCTTGCATACATCAGTAGAAATCTCATATAACTTCTCAACTTGAAAGTATAGATTCACAAGCTTGTAAGTCATGATGAAGATAATAGTAATATGGTGTTCCATCTTTGAAGGATGACCTTCAACGATCTTAATATCATCTCGACTTCCTTGAATCCGTTGCACTTCAACCATAAAATTCAAGCTTTCATCTCCATATGGTATAGAAGGATTGAAAATGTCACAATATTGCAGCTTATACTCAATATCAACGATCATGCTAGGCCAGAAATAATACTCCTTCATCTTGAGATATGTATTGAGTAGACCCAAATGATCAAAAGAACTTCCATGTACTTCCATGATCAAGTTTTCACGAATTCCACTCCTTGGAATGCACACTTGATTCCCTTTGAAGAGAAATTCATGATCAATATAAAAGGATTGTTGAGGATGCTTCTCACATACCTTGTATACTTCTTTAAAATCATCATCATCTTCATACAACTCCTTGATATATTCAAGCCTAAGTACTCTTGAATCAAATATGTATCTTCTTGTTAGAAAACTTCCTTTAGTCAAAGGACTTGATTTTGATGAATGAATCAAGTACTCCATCTCAAAACATGATGATGACGTGATCTCCTCTTCATATGAAACATACTCTAATACTTTGTAAGATTCACAAAGCTTAAGCATGATTCCTCCAAGATAATATTCTTTTTGCTCAAATACCCTCATGATAGCAACAAGTATGAATGCTAAGCCATAAGCATGTAGCTTCTTCTTTTCTCCACTTGGTATATCACCAAAATAATCCATGGGACAACTTCCTTGAGATAGGACTTCACCTTTCTCAACTCCATTTGTAATGAACAAATATGATGCAAGAATAGGGAATAAAAGAATATGATGATCATTAGCATCCTTTAAGAGACATAGTACCTCAAGTATGGATGCAAGTATGGACCCTTCTTGTATAATTCCTTTCTTCCTTTTATCCACTTGAATTACTCCATTTGATGAGATTAGGATCTTTAAGTGGTTCTTTAAGATTGAATGAATGAATGAATGAATGGATGGATGGATAAACGAATGGAATGGACGAAATGGATGAATGAAATGAATGTAGGAATGGATGGAATGTATGTTTCTTGAATGATTGAATGATATTCAAATGAATCTTGAATTTGAAACAATGTAGAAACAAAAACAAGATCAAATGAAAACTAGAAAGAAACTCACGATTTGAATGATGAATGATATTGGCTTTGAAGATTCTTGGAGGATACAGCCACACCACCTTCAAGAATGCTTCAATCTCTTCCTATCACCACCTAGGACGCCACCCTAAGCTAGAAGAAGATGATATGATCGAATCTCCCTCAAGAGAAACGAAAGACTAGCAAAAGCTAGAGAGAAAACAACACCATGTGTTTGTATTTGATTTATTGAATGAATGATTACAAGGGCCTCCCAAGGGGTCTATTTATAGTAGAAGAGGACCCCCTAGGCGTGCCTATTTCAAGAATACAAGGGATTTCTAGCTTACATCATCTAATACAAGTATGACATCATAAAGAATCAAAATGAACTAAGCTAGGTTAAAACTTGAATAACTTGCTCGTTTCTTCTCCAAATTCCAAGATTCAAAAACCATTGGAAAGCTCTTTGAATGGTCTATCTTTGATTCTAGGATGACTTTCTCAAAAGCTTTATGGTGTTTGAGATATGGAGCAAATTACCGAGCTGCCCTTGTTGAAGCCATTCGTTTGTGTAAGAGACATGAGTGAAACGGGCTCCTTTTCCATGTAATCAAGTATTTGGCTCCTTTGGTGTGTATTTGATGTCTCCCTTGATGACCTTGATGTATATGGCTATCAAATATACATCAGTCTTGGACCTCCTTAAGATCAAAGACACGTTCAACAGTTTGCATCCAATCTAGAAAGTTTTCAGGATCAAGATTACCGTCAAAATGGGGGATCTCCACTTTGAAATCGAAACGTTACTCCCTTGGGGGACGTCTTTGTGGCACTTCTTCATCACTTTCATTAACCTCACTATCTCCACGGTTCATCCTATGTTGTAGATGCATGTATATCTTAAGTTGATCGTTGAGATAGGTGATTCTTTTCTTCAATGCTTCAACATCTTCTTGGGGTTCCGTAGGTGTAGGTGTGGAAGTGATGTATAATGGGATCACAAAATCGCATTACACAAAAGGGTTTAGGATCTTTAAGAGTGAAGATGAAAATCTCCCTTATCAAAGTTCTGAGGATTCGAAAATGGAATGGAAATGGATAGAAAAGATGGAAAGAGCTTATGAAAGATGATTACCAAACGAATGTAGTTGATGATCGAATGGAAGAACGATTGAATGCTTTTGATTGAATGAACGATAATGGCGATTGAAGCTCCTTTGAAGGATAAAGACACACCACCTTCAAGACTCTTTAATTCCTTCCTTTCACCACCAAGGATGCCAACCTTGGATAGAAGAAGGGGAGAAACTCGAAACTCCCTCAAGAGTTCGAAAACTAGCAAGGCTAGAGAGAAAACAACAACATCAAGTGTTTGTTTGAATTTTGTATATTGATTGAATTGAATGAGATTACAAGGCACCCAAGGGGTCTATTTATACTAATAGAGGACCCCCCTTGGCATGTACAATTCAAGAAAAAGGAGTAAACTAGCTTACATCATCTAATACAAGAATGACATCATAAAGAAACAAGTGAACTAAGCTAGATTACATTTGATGATAACTCTCTCAATTCTTATCCAAATCTAAAGATTCTTGAACCATTGGAAAGCTCTTGAAAAGTATATCATTTCACTCTAGGATACTTTGCTTGGTAGCTTCATGGTTCTTGAGTTAGAGAGCAAATCATCACTCCTCCATGGTTAAGACAATTCGGTCATAGGTGCAAGAATGAAGCTAAAATTCCTTATAAACCTTCTATAGAAAGATGTTAAACCATGAAAGCTTCATACCTCATGAATGGACTTTGGTGTAGGCCACTCTTGAATAGCTTTCACCTTCTCCTCGTCGACTTGTATGCCCTCTTGTGAAAGAACATATCCAAGGAACACAATCTTGGATGAGAAGAAATGGCATTTCTCCAAATTGGCGTAGAGCTTCTCCTTCTCCAAGATGTACATGACCAACTCTAGATGCTTTACATGTTCCCTTTCACTTCTACTATATACAAGAATATCATCAAAGTAAACTACTACACATTTGCCAATAAGAGGCTTTAATACATGATTCATTAAACGCATAAAAGTAGATGATGCATTTGTAAGGCCAAATGGCATCATAAGCCATTCATATAATCCCTCCTTGGTCTTGAATGTCGTTTTCCACTCATCTCCTTCATGAATCCTTATTTGATGATATCCACTCCTTAAATCAACTTTAGAGAACACAACACTTCCATGTAGCTCATCAAGTAGATCCTCAAGGAGTGGGATTGGGAATCTATACTTGATTGTGATTTTGTTTATGGCCCGACAATCCATACACATTCTTTGAGACCGATCTTTCTTAGGCACAAGTAAGACCGGAACGGCACATGGACTCATGCTTTCACGCACCAAGCCTTTGCATAGGAGCTCATCTACTTGCCTTTGTACTTCTTAAGCTTCCTTTGGATTCATTCGATAGGCCGGTTTGTTGGGGAGCATAGAACCCGGAACTAGATCAATTTTGTGCTCAATTTCTGTTCTTGGAGGTAATCCCTTGGGCATCTCTTTTGGGAACAAGTGCTTGAAACGTTCCAAAAGAGGGTGAAGACGTGCATGCTCAATAATTTGGGACGCTTCTTCCTCCTCCAAGTTTGCTAGAATAAGATCTTTATGCTCTTGGAATTCATGATATTCGACCTTCATGAATGTCATAATGTTAGTCTCCTCCTTTTGTTGTTGTTGTTGGGGACGTATGATTGATGATGGTGAGAGAGGAGCCAAAGTTCTCCTTTTTGTTGAGAATAAACGTGTATGTGTTCATTCTCCCATCATGCGTGACATGCCTATCAAAAAGCCAAGGTCTCTCAAGCAAAATATGACAAGCATCCATTGGAATTACATCACACCAAATAGAATCTTTATAGTTTCTACCAATGGAAAGACTTACAAGTACACGATGAACCACTCGAATTCCCTTCCCATGACTTAGCCATTGAATGGTGTAAGGGGATGGGTGTGGACTAACCTCCAATTGTAGTTTGTTCACCATGGTTGTAGAAGCGGCATAGTGCAACTTCCTCCATCAATGATTAGAGAACACACCTTGCCTTGAATAGTACACCTTGTATGAAAGATGTTCTCCCTTTGGTCTAGCTCGTTTGAGGCACAAGCAACACTTAAGGCCCTTCTTACTACTAGCATTTCTCCTTCATCGGCCTCCTCTACTTCCTCTTCCTCATTCACGTCATCTTCTTCTTCTTTCTCATGTTCATTTTCATGATACTCCGGTTCTACGTACAAAGCACTTTGATATTCCACCAAAGATACTACCCTTTTGTTAGGACACTCCGAAGCATAATGTCCTAAGCCTTGACAACGAAAACACCTTCTTGGGGCTAGGGGCTTTGGTTCTTGGACGTGGGGTTTGGGGATGGATGGGGGTTGATTTTGTGGTGCTCTTGTGTTTGGTTGTTTTGTGGGGAATGTGGATTTTTGTGGTGGAATGTAAGAACGTGTGTTTTATGGGGGTTTGTATGTGGTTTGGTACTTGGTCATGTTTTCTTTCCCTCTTTCCTTTCTTTGCCTTTCTACTTTTAAGGCCAAAGAACTCAATTCGTCCAAAGATTGGTAAGGATGTAATTCAACAATGTTACGAATCCAATCATTTCGACCATATAGAAAACGTACCAAAGTTTGAGGTTCATCCTCTTGGAGATCACAACGCCAAAGGATATGCTCGAATTCCTTTGTGTACTCCTCAACACTTTTGCTCCCTTGGACCAAACGTTGCAATTTGTAATAGTTATCTTGGAGATAACTTGGTGGTAGGAACTTTTCTTGCAACTTCTTCATTTTGATCCATGCTTTGATCTTGTCCTTCCCTTGTATTTGCCTTTTCTTTTGCAAGTTAGTCCACCAAATGGACGCATATTTTCGCAATTTAAGAGCCACATATTTGACCTTCTTTTCGTCTTGGACTTCCTTAAGATCCAATACACATTCAACAGTTTGCATCCAATCTAGAAAGTTTTCAGGATCAAGATTACCATCAAATTCGGGGATCTCCACTTTGAAGTCGAAACGTTCCTCCCTTGGGGGACGTCTTTGTGGCACTTCTTCATCACTTTCATTAACCTCACTATCTCCACGGTTCACCCTATGTTGTAGATGCATGTATCTCTTAAGTTGATCGTTGAGATAGGTGATTCTTTTCTTCAAAAGCTTCAACATCTTTTTGGGGTTCCGTAGGTGTAGGTGTCGAAGTGCTTGAATCTTCCATCTTGAACAATTCTTGGTGCAAAAAGATTGCAAGAATCTCGGTTTTGGGGTTTTGGGGTCGAGATGGGTTTGTGTTTATGTGGATTTTGTGTTTGATTTGGGGTTCTTTATGGAGTTTATGGTTCTTTATGAGTTCTTGATGAGTTCTTGTTGATTTCTTGATGAGTTCTTGGAAGAACTTATGGGTGGCGTGAGAATGGTGGGATGGTGGGGGATGGATTGGTGAAAAGATTGTAAAAAGATGGTACAAGAACTAAGAGAATTAATCTCCTAAGCTCTGATACCAATTTTGATGTATAATGGGATCACAAGATCTCATTACACAAAAGAGTTTAGGATCTTAAAGAGCGAAGATGAAAATCTCCCTTCTCAAAGTTCCTAGGATTCGAAAATGGAATAGAATGGATAGAAAAGATGGAAAGAACTATGAAAGATGATTACCAAACGAAGGTGATTGATGAACGAATGATTGGACGATTGAATGCTTTGATTGAATGAACGATAATGGCGATTTGAAGCTTCTTGGAGGATATAGACACACCACCTTCAAGACTCTTCAATTCCTTCCTTTCACCACCAAGGATGCCAACCTTGGATAGAAGAAGGGGAGAAACTCGAAAC
Source organism: Portulaca oleracea (assembly GCA_029582165.1). Taxonomy (NCBI): domain Eukaryota; kingdom Viridiplantae; phylum Streptophyta; class Magnoliopsida; order Caryophyllales; family Portulacaceae; genus Portulaca; species Portulaca oleracea. The sequence goes on from CM055874.1 coordinate 26,677,603, forward strand.
TCCCTCAAGAGTTCGAAAACTAGCAAAGCTAGAGAGGAAACAACAACATCAAGTGTTTGTTTGAATTTTGTATATTGATTGAATTGAATGAGATTACAAGGCACCCAAGGGGTCTTGATGGAGATCTGCCCTCACAACCTCATTTGGTGTCAACATGCTTTGAGGCCATCTGATGGAGATCAGCCCTCACAACCTCATTTGGTGTCAGCATGCTTTGAGGCAATCCATGAATCCCAGAAGTTCCTTGACTATATCAAAGGTCATCCACCTGACGTGAGGCCATCCTTATTGTCTCAACACTTCAGAATTGAGGCCGCACTCACATTTGGTCCCTTGGAGGTCATTCATAATGTCCAAGCTTACATGGTCTGAAGGTTATTTTGGTTTATCGGAGCTATTTCAATCTGGACATGCATTGAGGATGTTTATCTGGACATTGAGGACGTTTATCTAAACAATGAGGACGTTTATCTGGAGCTGATTGTTCTTTTCAACTTGGGTTGTGATTCTCTTCTCTTTGGAGGTCAAGGAAGTGTATTACTAAGACTTTCTAAATGCCAAAGGTTGATCCATTTAGAGGTCGTTTGTATTCTGCACAACTATTGCAAACTGGGAACGTACATGAGGACCTCATTCGGGATCAACTTGTCTTTTGGTGTTTCAGCAAGGTCCTTTTGGTCTTTTCACTTGGGTTGCGTCATCTTCTGCTTATTGGAGGTCATTAATCTTCTATGCAATCTGAATATGTGCATGAGGACCTCCATCTTGAGTTTGCTGAGAATTTGGACGTCCAAAGATGTTCCCTACTGGAGAAAGACTATTTGCACCTTTTTTACTTCACTTCCTGAGTTGTTGAGGTCTTTCCGATTCAGTGAGGTGCTTGTCATTGAGGCCCTCTTTGAAGACATCACTTTCGAGCTGTTGAGGTCCTTCCAGCTCGTGAGGTGATTATCCAGCCTTGCCCACGTGAGGAATGTTGCTCCAAATGAGAAAGTGCCATGTGTGATGTTTCTAGAGCCTTCCAATTGTTCTAAAAGCTTCATGAAGGTGCCATGTGTGACGTTTTTATTAGCCCTCATTATTATTGTTCTAGAAGCTTCTTAAGTTAGTTACATTTTATCTTATTTTTGATGTAATTAGTTTAATTAAGCAAGTTTAGGACGTTTTCTTTTTGCTCAAGAAACTCCTAATTAGATATCTCAGCTGGGTTTATATATACCCACTGTGAGGTCATTGTATTCAACAACTTGATATATGAAATATGAGATTTGAGTGCCTTATTGAGCCTCTTGTTTGTGAGTGACGTTAAACTTTCATTTTGGTTAATTCTACTACAGTAGCAAGGATTTGGCAATCCTTGTGGTGGGTGTAGAGCTTGATAATCTCGATGATGGTGTGCCTGTATCCATTGAGGTCATCCAGCCCATTGCCCTTGATGTTCTAGCTGTGGTGGGTCTGTATCAGCTTGAGCCTCAAGACTATCTCGGTTTCGATTTGATTGTAAGTTTGTTCATCCAATCATCATCTTATCATCATCCATTTCATCCATTTGTTCATTGGCGTTCATACTCTGTTTTGGAGTGTTTGTAATCAATTATCAGTTGTGAGGTCCAGAATCTCAGTGTTGTGTGTCTGTTTGGTGTCTGTGAGGTCATCACTCTGATCTTAGCGACCTTGCATACATCAACTTGGTCTCAGAGCTGAGTTTCATCTTGGAGGAGCTGAGATTCATCCTGGACGAAGTATATTGGTGTTATTTTTTATGATTGGGCAGTAGTAGAACACCTCATTAAGTTGCACGGCTAGCTACCATCTTGGTGAGTGAGTTTTGATTCCTTTGAGCCTAAACACATCCCAAATCATCCCAAACACATAGCTAGAAAAAAACCCAGCAGCCATGACTTTCAGCAAACCCTCATATCGAGAGAGGAATCAGATTTTGAAGGAGGAAAGAAGATTGAGGAGATTGAAACGTAACCTAAATAGGTTACAAGTGGAGATGGATTTATTTTGGTATGAATTTATTTATAATCCCAGGAAGTCATGTGAACCACCTTTGATTCAAGAGGAAGAACATCAAATTCGAGAGGAACCAGAGATTCATGATGTGGAAGAAGGTTTTGAGGCCATTTTTTCTTTTGAGGTGCAATCTCAAGATGATGAACACGAGGTTGATTTTAATCACCCTCCTATTTTTGATGTGTATGAAGATGAAGAAGATTATAAGGGGTTAGAAGAGGAAGAAGAGGAGAAAGAAGAAGAGGAGAATCCCTTTAGTGGATCCAGGAGAGGAGGTAGAAATCCTAGATATGATGAGGAAGTAGAGGATCTTGATGAAGAAGAGTGTGTAAACGAAATTTTGGAGGATCCCATCTATGATCAGGAGGTTGAGGACTGTCTGTCCTTGACACAGTCAATGACCTTAGGGTTCTGTCAGCCAATGACCTTGGCAGAATCTGAACCTCAATTTGTGATGATGAATGATATGACATCTTTGCATGTTACAAGGATGAGAATGGAGGATGGAGCTTCTAGTGGCTTCAATGTTGAGTTGGTTTATTTCCAACCAAGGTTACTTCTATGGGTGAACTTGGAGGTGACAAGAAGACCAAAGAGGAAGAGGTGGAAGTGAAGGAGGTCGAAGTATGAGAAATGGAGTATCAAGCTCCCGACAAACTCAGTGGAGGAGCTCATTGTATTTATTGTAGTTGTTGATTTTCCGGCCTTGATTCTTTTCAAGTCAATTGGTGTCCAATATTTTGGTCAAGGTTGGGATCTCAAGAATTTGCTTATTACATTATTTTTATGGGCATGAATAAAGCATACTTGCGAATATTTTGGAGTTTCACGAATGCATGTTTGGTGAAATTTCATGTGCTTTGGTGTTGTGTTGAGAAGATTATCATGATTTGGTTGAGTCGAGATAGTGGAATAGAAGTGAAAAACCATATTATCTTGATTTTGTGAGCCTTGATGATGCTTGTTGTGGATTAGTATGGAATGTTATTAAGGCCTTGATCATGTGTTCTATATTGGTAAGTGTGCCTTTGATGTTTATTGTGAAAGAAATGCTTGTTGTTAGAAGGGTCCTTGGCAGTACTTATGTATATGAACCAGAATTGGAAGATGAATGTGCGAAAGAGTCTTTGGGAGATTCGGTTTATGAAGAAGAAAGTGAAATGTTAGTGGTGGGAAGAGTCCTTAGTGGTTCTTCTACGCATGAAGGTCAGAAGCAAAGGGAGGACAACTTTTATTTGAGCTGTGTTAACAATGGTAATGATTGTCCCTTGACCATTAATGAAGGAAGTCGTGCTACTGTTACATACCCATTTGCTCAAATTGTTAGTTGTTCTGTTTTGAGGCCCTCCAAACAGTCAAGCACTGTTATGCACATTCCTTGCCAACCTTGGTTCATCATAAATCCTACTATTACCCCTCTATCAAACCACCATTGTCCTTAACCCACAAAACAGCCCTAAAAGCCCCACAAAAACCCCTCATACCAAATAACGTCCCATTCAACAAAGGGAGTCCCGAAACCTACTTTCCATGTTCCTTTACTTTCACATTACTACCCTCCACAAAAGAGCTAACCCTCAGAACCCACAAACCTAGGTTTCCATCCTTGAACCTATGGTTTTTGAAGATCCTTAACCAGGTTGAGGTCCTTATTCTGATCAGTGATTCGTTGGTCCTCACAAGGACGGATAAACCTTTTCATGATCTACCCTCAAGCCTTACTTTACAAAGGATGTTACAAAAGCCTTTTGACCCTGGTATCATTTTTCCCATGCAACCCAGCCACTCAACAAACCCCAATGAGGCCTTCAAGATTCTAAGGTTGATATTTGTGTTTCATGTTGAATGGATGGATAACACATCAATACAATGTCTGGAACATCTTGCTAGTACCATGGTTGGAGATGAGGCAAAGGCATATGGGAGAAGGAGTGACTCTACCAAGTTGTTGCTAAGGTTAGAGGACTCATTTGAGGTCCTTGAAGTGATCAAGATTGAAGTTGACCATTTTGAAGACGGTTCAATGTCCTTAAGGCCATACTATTCTTGGTGTATATCTTTGAGGCCATATTATTCTGTGGCAGAGGACTTTCCAAGTTTGAGGACAAACTTTTCTCAACTTGGGGGGAATGATGGAGATCAGCCCTCACAACCTCATTTGGTGTCAGCATGCTTTGAGGCCATCCATGAATCCCAGAAGGTCCTTGACTATATCAAAAGTCATCCACCTGATGTGAGGCCATCCTTATTGTCTCAACACTTCAGAATTGAGGCCTCACTCACATTTGGTCCCTTGGATGTCATTCATAATGTCCAAGCTTACATGGTCCGAAGGTTATTTTGGTTTATCGGAGCTATTTCAATCTGGACATGCATTGAGGACGTTTATCTGGACATTGAGGACGCTTATCTGAACATTGAGGACGTTTATCTGGAGCTGATTGTTCTTTTCAACTTGGGTTGTGATTCTCTTCTCTTTGGAGGTCAAGGAAGTGTATTACTAAGACTTTCTAAATGCCAAAGGTTGATCCATTTAGAGGTCGTTTGTATTCTGCACAACTATTGCAAACTGGGAACGTACATGAGGACCTCATTCGGGATCAACTTGTCTTTTGGTGTTTCAGCAAGGTCCTTTTGGTATTTTCACTTGGGTTGCGTCATCTTCTGCTTATTGGAGGTCATTAATCTTCTATGCAATCTGAATATGTGCATGAGGACCTCCATCTTGAGTTTGTTGAGAATTTGGACGTCCAAATATGTTCCCTACTGGAGAAAGACTATTTGCACCTTTTTTACTTCACTTCCTGAGTTGTTAAGGTCTTTCTGATTCAGTGAGGTGCTTGTCATTGAGGCCCTCTATGAAGACATCACTTTCGAGCTGTTGAGGTCCTTCCAGCTCGTGAGGTGATTATCCAGCCTTGCCCACGTGAGGAATGCTGCTCCAAATGAGAAAGCGCCATGTGTGATGTTTCTAGAGCCTTCCAATTGTTCTAGAAGCTTTATGAAGGTGCCATGTGTGACGTTTTTGTTAGCCCTCATTATTATTGTTCTAGAAGCTTCATAAGTTAGTTACATTTTATATTATTTTTGATGTAATTAGTTTAATTAAGCAAGTTTAGGACGTTTTCTTTTTGCTCAAGAAACTCCTAATTAGATATCTCAGCTGGGTTTATATATACCCACTGTGAGGTCATTGTATTCAACAACTTGATATATGAAATATGAGATTTGAGTGCCTTATTGAGCCTCTTGTTTGTGAGTGACGTTAAACTCTCATTTTGGTTAATTTTACTACAGTAGCAAGGATTTGGCAATCCTTGTGGTGGGTGTAGAGCTTGATAATCTCGATGGTGGTGTGCCTGTATCCATTGAGGTCATCCAGCCCATTGCCCTTGATGTTCTAGCTGTGGTGGGTCTGTATCAGCTTGAGCCTCAAGACTATCTCGGTTTCGATTTGATTGTAAGTTTGTTCATCCAATCATCATCTTATCATCATCCATTTCATCCATTTGTTCATTGGCGTTCATACTCTGTTTTGGAGGAGGTTATAGTTGTTTCTCTGTGTTGAGGTCTGTTTTGGGTGAATTTGTATTTGATTCTCTGTTTTGAGGCCAGATTGTGTGCGAGTTGTGTTAATGTGGTGTACTGTGAGGTCAATACTCTGATCTTAGGACCTTGCATACATCACCATCCATGGATCCCAGAAGGTCCTTGACTATATCAAAGGTCATCCACCTGATGTGAGGCCATCCTTATTGTCTCAACACTTCAGAATTGAGGCCTCACTCACATTTGGTCCCTTAAAGGTCGTTCATAATGTCCAAGCTTACATGGTCCGAATGATATTTGGGTTCCACAGAACTATTTCAACCTGGGCATGCATTGAGGACGTTTATCTGGAGCTGATTGTTCTTTTCAACTTGGTTTGTGATTCTCTTCTCTTTTGATGTCAAGGAAGTGTATTATTGAGCTCATTCAGCTCAACTATTGCAAACTGGGAACGTGCATGAGGACCTCATTCAGGATCAGCTTGTCTTTTGGTGTTTCAGCAAGATCCTTTTGATATTTTCACTTGGGTTGAGTCATTTTCTACTTATTGGAGTTTATTAATCTTCAATGCAATCTGAATATACGTATGAGGACCTCCATATTGTGTCTGCTGAGAATTTGGACGTCCAAGGACATTCCTTACTGGAGGAAGACTATTTGCACCTTGTTGACTTCACTTCCTGAGTTGTTGAGGTCTTTCCAATTCAGTGAGGTGTTTGTCACTGAGGCCCTCTATGAAGACGTCACTTTCGAGCCGTTGAGGTCCTTCCAGCTCGTGAGGTGATTATTCCAGCCTTGCCCATGTGAGGAATCCTGCTCCAACAAGAAAGCGCCATGTGTGATGTTTCTAGAGCCTTCCAATTGTTCTAGAAGCTTCATGAAGATGCCATGTGTGACGCTTTTATTAGCCCTCATTATTATTGTTCTAGAAGCTTCCTAAGTTAGTTACATTTTGTCTTATTCTGATGTAATTAGCTAATTAAGCTAGATTAGGACGTTTTCTTTTTGCTCAAGAAACTCCTAATTAGATATCTCAGCTGGGTTTATATATACCCACTGTGAGGTCATTGTATTCAATAACTTGATATATGAAATATGAGATTTGAGTGCCTTATTGAGCCTCTTGTTTGTGAGTGACGTTAACTCTCAATTTTGGTTAATTCTACTATAGTATCAAGGATTTGGCAATCCTTATGGTGGGTGTAGAGCTTTGTAATTTCAATGGTGGTGTGCCTGTATCCATTGAGATCATTGAGTCCATTGCCCTTGTGATAATCGGTCATGGTGTACCTATATTGATCGGTAATCACTTGATTCTATCCTTTATCTTTCTACATTTTCCATCCCTCATTATCCATTCCAATCCATTTGAACGAGACCCAAAATCCTTCATGAGTTCTTGATGTTATTTTGTCCATCCGATCACATTTCACACATCACCCATTTAATCCATTTGTATTTTGGTGTTTATGCTCTGTTTTGGAGGAGATTGTGATTGGTTCTCTGTTGTGAGCCCTATTTTGGAGTTGTTTGCATTCGATTTTATATTGCGAGGACCTAGATTTCCAGTGTTGTGTATCCGCTTGGTGTCTGTGAGGTCATCACTCTGATCTTAGCGACCTTGCATACATCAACTTGGTATCAGAGCTGAGTTTCATCTTGGAGGGAGTATATTGGTGTTGTTTGTGATGTTGTGTAGTAGTAGATTACCTCAGGAGGTTGCAGAGCTAGCTACCATCTTGGTGAGTGAGTTTTGATTCCTTTAAGCCTAAACAAATCCCAAATCATCCCAAACACATAGCCAGAAAAACCCAGCAGCCTGACTTTCAGCAAACCCTCATATCGAGAGAGGAATCAGATTTTGAAGGAGGAAAGGAGATTGAGGAGATTGAAACGTAACATGAATATGTTACAAGTGGAGATGGATTTATTTTGGTATGAATTTATTTATAATCCCAGGAAGTCATGTGAACCACCTTTGATTCAAGAGGAAGAACATCAAATTCGAGAGGAACCAGAGATTCATGATGTGGAAGAAGGTTTTGAGGCCATTTTTTCTTTTGAGGTGCAATCTCAAGATGATGAACACGAGGTTGATTTTAATCACCCTCCTATTTTTGATGTGTATGAAGATGAAAAAGATTATAAGGGGTTAGAGGAGAATGAAGAAGTCAATCTAGATATCCCTCCTAGATATGATGAGGAAGTAGAGGATCTTGATGAAGAAGAGTGTGTAAACGAATTTTTGGAGGATCCTGTCTATGATGAGCAGGTTGATAACTGTCTGTCCTTGACACAGCCAACGACCTTAGGGTTCTATCAACCAGTGACATTGGTAGAATCTAAACCTCAACTCGTGAATTTGAACATCATGTCATCTTTAGGTGCTACAAGGATGAGAATGGAGGATGAAGCTTCCAGTGGCTTCAATGTTGAGTTGGTTTATTTCCAACCAAGGTCACTTCTATGGGTGAACTTGGAGGTGACAAGAAGACCAAAGAGGAAGAGGTGGAAACGAAGGAGATCAAAGTATGATGAATGGAGTGTCAAGCCCCAAACAAACTCAGTGGAGGGGCTCATTGTTTTTACTGGTGATGTTGATTTTCCGGCCTTGATTCTTTTCAAGATGATTGGAGTTCAATATTTTGGTCAAGGTATGGGATCTCAAGAATTTCCTTACTACATTATTTTGATGGGCATGAATGAAGCATACTTGAGAATATTTTGGAGTTTCATGAATGCATGTTTTGTGAAATTTCATGTGCTTTGGTGTTGTGTTGAGAAGGTTATCGTGATTATACAACTTTGGTTGAGTCAAGATAGTGGAATAGCAGTGAAGTCATATTATCTTGATTTTGTGAGCCTTGATGATGCTTGTTGTGGATTAGTGTGGAATGTTGTTAAGGCCTTGATCATATGTTCTATATTGGGGAGTATGCCTTGGATGTTTACTGTGGAAGTTGTGCTAGGAAGCACATTATCGTGTCATACCTTCACCATATTTAGCAAGAGAAGCATCTATGTCGCATATTCTTTTGCTCAAATTGTCAGATGTTCTGTCTTGAGGCCCTCCAAACAGTCAAGCACTGATTTGCACATTCCTTACCAACCTTGGTTCATCATTAATCAGACTATCACCCCTCCACTCAAGCCACCACTGTCTTTAGCCCATAAAACAGCCCCAAAAGCCCCACAAAAATCCCTCATACCAAATAACTTCCTATTCAACAAAGGGAGTCCCGAAACCAACTTTCTATGTTCCTTTACTTTCACATTACTACCCTCCACAAAAGAGCCAACCCTCAGAACCCACGAACCTAGGTTTTCATCCTTGAACCTATGGTTTCTGAAGATCCTTAACCAAGTTAAGGTCCTTGTTCTGATCAGTGATTCATTGGTCCTCACAAGTACAGATAAACCTTTTCATGATCTACCCTCAAGCCTTACCTTACAAAGGATGTTACAAAAGCCTTTTGACCCTGGTATCATTTTTCCCATGCAACCCAGCCACTCAATAAACCCCAATGAGGCCTTCAAGATTCTAAGGATGATATTTGTGTTTCATGTTGAATGGATGGATAACACATCAATACAATGTCTGGAACATCTTGCTAGTACCATGGTTGGAGATGAGGCAAAGGCATATGGGAGAAGGAGTGATTCTACCGAGTTGTTGCTAAGGTTAGAGGACTCATTTGAGGTCCTTGAAGTGATCAAGATTGAAGTTGACCATTTTGAAGACGGTTCAATGTCCTTGAGGCCATACTATTCTTGGTCTATATCTTTGAGGCCATATTATTCTGTGGCAGAGGACTTTCCAAGTTTGAGGACAAACTTTTCACAACTTGAGGGAATGATGGAGATCAGCCCTCACAACCTCATTTGGTGTCAGCATGCTTTGAGGCCATCCATGAATCCCAGAAGGTCCTTGACTATATCAAAGGTCATCCACCTGATGTGAGGCCATCCTTATTGTCTCAACACTTCAGAATTGAGGCCTCACTCACATTTGGTCCCATGGAGGTCATTCATAATGTCCAAGCTTACATGATCTGAAGGTTATTTTGGTTTATCGGAGCTATTTCAATCTGGACATGCATTGAGGACGTTTATCTGGACATTGAGGACGTTTATCTGAACATTGAGGACGTTTATCTGGAGCTGATTGTTCTTTTCAACTTGGGTTGTGATTCTCTTCTTTTTGGAGGTCAAGGAAGTGTATTACTAAGACTTTCGAAATGCCAAAGGTTGATCCATTTAGAGGTCGTTTGTATTCTGCACAATTATTGCAAACTGGGAACATACATGAGGACCTCATTCGGGATCAACTTGTCTTTTGGTGTTTCAGCAAGGTCCTTTTGGTCTTTTCACTTGGGTTGCGTCATCTTCTGCTTATTGGAGGTCATTAATCTTCTATACAATCTGAATATGTGCATGAGGACTTCCATCTTGAGTCTGCTGAGAATTTGGACGTCCAAAGATGTTCCCTACTGGAGGAAGACTATTTGCACCTTTTTTACTTCACTTCCTGAGTTGTTGAGGTCTTTCCGATTCAGTGAGGTGCTTGTCATTGAGGCCCTCTATGAAGACATCACTTTCGAGCTGTTGAGGTCCTTCCAGCTCGTGAGGTGATTATCCAGCCTTGCCCACGTGAGGAATGCTGCTCCAAATGAGAAAGCGCCATGTGTGATGTTTCTAAAGCCTTCCAATTTTTCTAGAAGCTTCATGAAGGTGCCATGTATGACGTTTTTATTAGCCCTCATTATCATTGTTCTAGAAGCTTCATAAGTTAGTTACATTTTATCTTATTTTTGATGTAATTAGTTTAATTAAGCAAGTTTAGGACGTTTTCTTTTTGCTCAAGAAACTCCTAATTAGATATCTCAGTTGGGTTTATATATACCCACTGTGAGGTCATTGTATTCAACAACTTGATATATGAAATATGAGATTTGAGTGACTTATTGAGCCTCTTGTTTGTGAGTGACGTTAAACTCTCATTTTGGTTAATTCTACTACAGTAGCAAGGATTTGGCAATCCTTGTGGTGGGTGTAGAGCTTGATAATCTCGATGGTGGTGTGCCTGTATCCATTGAGGTCATCCAGTCCATTGCCCTTGATCTTCTAGCTGTGGTGGGTCTGTATCAGCTTGAGCCTCAAGACTATCTCGGTTACTGTTTGATTGTAAGTTTGTTCATCCAATCATCATCTTATCATCATCCATTTCATCCATTTGTTCATTGGTGTTCATACTCTGTTTTGGAGGAGGTTATAGTTGTTTCTCTGTGTTGAGGTCTGTTTTGGGTGAATTTGTATTTGATTCTCTGTTTTGAGGCCAGATTGTGTGCGAGTTGTGTTAATGTGGTGTACTGTGAGGTCAATACTCTGATCTTAGGACCTTGCATACATCACCATCCATGGATCCCAGAAGGTCCTTGACTATATCAAAGGTCATCCACCTGATGTGAGGCCATCCTTATTGTCTCAACACTTCAGAATTGAGGCCTCACTCACATTTGGTCCCTTAAAGATCGTTCATAATGTCCAAGCTTACATGGTCCGAATGATATTTGGGTTCCACAGAACTATTTCAACCTGGGCATGCATTGAGGACGTTTATAGACATTGAGGACGTTTATCTGGAGCTGATTGAGGTCCTTCCAGCTCGTGAGGTGATTATTCCATGAAGACGTCACTTTCGAGCTGTTGAGGTCCTTCCAGCTCGTGAGGTGATTATTCCAGCCTTGCCCATGTGAGGAATGCTGCTCCAACAAGAAAGCGCCATGTGTGATGTTTCTAGAGCCTTCCAATTGTTCTAGAAGCTTCATGAAGATGCCATGTGTGACGCTTTTATTAGCCCTCATTATTATTGTTCTAGAAGCTTCCAAAGTTAGTTACATTTTGTCTTATTTTGATGTAATTAGCTAATTAAGCTAGATTAGGACGTTTTCTTTTTGCTCAAGAAACTCCTAATTAGATATCTCTGCTGGGTTTATATATACCCACTGTGAGGTCATTGTATTCAACAACTTGATATATGAAATATGAGATTTGAGTGCCTTATTGAGCCTCTTGTTTGTGAGTGACGTTAAACTCTCAATTTTGGTTAATTCTACTATAGTATCAAGGATTTGGCAATCCTTGTGGTGGGTGTAGAGCTTGGTAATTTCAATTGGTGGTGTGCCTGTATCCATTGAGGTCATTGAGTCTATTGCCCTTGTGATAATCGGTCATGGTGTGCCTGTATTGATCGGTAATCACTTGATTCTATCCTTTATCTTTCTGCATTTTCCATCCCTCATTATCCATTCCAATCCATTTGAACGAAACCCAAAATCCTTCATGAGTTCTTGATGTTCTTTTGTCCATCCGATCACATTTCACACATCACCCATTTCATCCATTTGTATTTTGGTGTTTATGCTATGTTTTGGAGGAGATTGTGATTGGTTCTCTGTTGTGAGCCCTATTTTGGAGTTGTTTGCATTCGATTTTATATTGTGAAGTCCTAGATTTCCAGTGTTGTGTATCCGCTTGGTGTCTGAGAGGTTATCACTCTGATCCTAGCGACCTTGCATACATCAGGTCTATTTATACTAATAGAGGACCCCCCTTGGTGTGTACATTTCAAGAAAAAGGAGTAAACTAGCTTACATCATCTAATACAAGAATGACATCATAAAGAAACAAGTGAACTAAGCTAGATTACATTTGATGATAACTCCCTCTATACTTATCCAAATCTAAAGATTCTTGAACCATTGGAAAGCTCTTGAAAAGTAGATCATTTCACTCTAGGATACTTTCCTTGGTAGCTTCATTTCACTGCTCCATAGTTAGGACTATTCGAATGTGTACCACATATGATAGTTTCAAGCTCCTTTTGAATGTAGCTAAGTTATTGGCTTCCATGATGTAGGTTTGGGACCAAATCTACATCACAAACAGATGGACAAACCGAAGTGACTAATCGAACTTTGGGAGCTCTTCGTCGGATATTGGTGAGTAAAGACAAGAAGGGTTGGGATACTCTTCTATGTCATGCTGAATTTGCCTTCAATCGAAGTCCAAGTAAAGCCACAGGGTTGTCACCTTTTCAAGTTGTTTATGGAAGGAACTCTCTCCAACCAATGGATCTCACGCCCATCTCTACATCAACAAAGTTTAGTTTGAAGCTAACAAAAGGGTGGAAGAGATTAAGAAGCTACATGAGGAGGTTCGAGCTAAAATTGAGAAGTATACCTCAAGTGTATCAAGTAGAGTGAATAAATCAAGGAAGAAGGTTGTATTTGAGCCTGGAGATCTTGTTTGGATTCACTTGAAGAATGAAAGATTTCCTACCAAGAGGAAAGGTAAGCTTGCACCAAGAGGAGATGGTCCTTATAAAGTTTTGGAGAAGATTGGTGATAACACTTATAAATTGCAACTTGGAGAAGACTATGAAGGGAGTTACACTTTTAATGTGAGTGATCTCAAGCCCTTTTATGGAGATAATGGAGAACTTCCTAGTTTGAGGACAAACTCTTTTCAACTAGGGGGGAATGATGTAGATTTGGTCCCAAACCTACATCATGGAAGCCAAGTACTTAGCTACATTCAAAAGGAGCTTGAAACTATCACATGTGGTACACATTCGACTTGTCTTAACCATGGAGGAGTGATGATTTGCTCTCTAACTCAAGAACCATAAAGCTACCGAGGAAAGTATCCTTGAGTGAAATGATCTACTTTTCAAGAGCTTTCCAATGGTTCAAGAATCTTTAGATTTGGATAAGAATTGAGAGAGTTATCATCAAATGTAATCTAGCTTAGTTCACTTGTTTCTTTATGATGTCATTCTTGTATTAGATGATGTAAGCTAGTTTACTCCTTTTTCTTGAAATGTACACGCCAAGGGGGGTCCTCTATTAGTATAAATAGACCCCTTGGGTGCCTTGTAATCTCATTCAATTCAATCAATATACAAAATTCAAACAAACACTTGATGTTGTTGTTTTCTCTCTAGCCTTGCTAGTTTTCGAACTCTTGAGGGAGTTTCGAGTTTCTCCCCTTCTTCTATCCAAGGTTGGCATCCTTGGTGGTGAAAGGAAGGAATTGAAGAGTCTTGAAGGCGGTGTGTCTTTATCCTTCAAAGGAGCTTCAATCGCCTTTATCGTTCATTCAATCAAAGCATTCAATCGTTCTTCCATTCGATCATCAACTACATTCGTTTGGTAATCATCTTTCATAAGTTCTTTCCATCTTTTCTATCCATTTCCATTCCATTTTCGAATCCTAAGAACTTTGAGAAGAGAGATTTTCATCTTCGCTCTTAAAGATCCTAAACCCTTTTGTGTAATGAGATTTTGTGATCCCATTATACATCAGAGAGTTTCAAGCTCCTTTTGAATGTAGTTAAGTATTTGGCTCCCATGATGTAGGTTTAGGACCAAATCTACATCATTCCCCCCTAGTTGAAAAGAGTTTGTCCTCAAACTAGGAAGTTCTTCATTATCTCCATGGAGAGGCTTGAGATCACTCACATTGAAAGTACAACTCCCTTCATAGTCTTCTCCAAGTTGTAACTTATAAGCATTGTCTCCAATCTTCTCCAAAACTTTATAAGGACCATCTCCCCTAGGTGCAAGCTTACCTTTCCTTTTGGTAGGAAATCTTTCCTTCTTCAGGTGAATCCAAACAAGATCTCCAGGCTCAAATACAACCTTCTTCCTTGATTTATTCACTCTACTAGATACATTTGAGGTATACTTCTCAATTTTGCACGAACCTCCTCATGTAGCTTCTTAATCGCTTCCACCCTTTTGTTAGCTTCAAAACTAAACTTTGTTGATATAGAGATGTGCGTGAGATCGATAGGTTGGAGAGGGTTCCTTCCATAAACAACTTGAAAAGGTGACAACCCTGTGGCTTTACTTGGACTTCGATTGAAGGCAAATTCAGCATGACATAGAAGAGTATCCCAACCCTTCTTGTCTTTACTTACCAATATCCGAAGAAGAGCTCCCAAAGTTCAATTCGTCACTTCGGTTTGTCCATCCGTTTGTAGATGACATGCGGTGCTAAACTTCAATGTTGTACCAAGCTTCTTCCATAAAGTAAGCCAAAAATGACTAAGGAACTTGGAATCTCGATAACACCATGGTCTTTGGAATACAATGTAGCTTCACTATTTCTTCAAAATATAGGTTTGCAACCTTATTAGCATCATAAGTAGTATGGCATGGAATAAAATGAGCCATCATTGAAAATCTATCAACGACCACCATAATAGAATCCTTGCCTCTTTGTGTTCTTGGTAGACCAACAACGAAGTCTAAACTCACATCTTCCCATGGATAATGTGGAATGGGCAAAGGAGTATACAACCCTTGAGGTAAAGCGTGTGCCTTGGAAATATTGCAAGTATTACACCTCTTCACCATGTGCTCAACATCTTTAATCATGCTTGGCCAAAAATAATGTTCCTTCATCATAAGGTAGGTCTTTTCAATTCCAAAGTGTCCCGCCAATGATCCACCATGGACCTCCATGATTAATAACTCTCGAATGCTACTTTTAGGGATACAAAGTTGATTTCCTTTGAAGAGAAACCCATTTTCATTGTGAAAAAGTTGATGGGGATAATTCTTACAAAGCTCGTAAACCTCCTTGAAATCCTCATCACTTGCATACAACTCTTTAATATGTTCAAACCCAAGGACTCTTGAATCTAAAACATGGGTAAGTAAGTACCTTCTTGACATAGCATCCGCTCCTTTGTTAAGATGACCCGCTTTATGTTTGATCACAAAATGGAATGCTTGCATATACTCCACCCATTTGGCGTGCCTTGGATTTAACTTGTGTTGCCCTTGGATGAATTTAAGAGCCTCATGATCACTATGTAAGATGAATTCACCACTTAGAAGATAATGTCTCTAATGCTCAAGAGCTCTGATGATGGCATAGAACTCTTTGTCATAGGTGCTATACTTCCTCTTAGCTTCGTTCAACTTCTCACTAAAGTAAGAAATGGGACGGCCCTCTTGGGTTAGGACGACTCCAATTCCTACTCCACTTGCATCCACTTCAACTTCAAACACTTTATCAAAGCATGGTAAAGCAAGAATAGGTGCATGACACAATTTTTCCTTAATCACTTGAAACGCTTCATTAGCACCTCTAGTCCATGAAAACTCCTTCTCTTTCAACAATTCAGTCATAGGTGCAAGAAATAAGCTAAAATTCCTTATAAACCTTCTATAGAAAGATGCTAAACCATGAAAGCTTCATACCTCATGAATGGACTTTGGTGTAGGCCACACTTGAATAGCTTTCACCTTCTCCTTATCGACTTGTATGCTCTCTTGTGAAAGAACATATCCGAGGAACACAATCTTGGACGAGAAGAAATGGCATTTCTCCAAATTGGCGTAAAGTTTCTCCTTCTCCAAGATGTACATGACCAACTATAGATGCTTTACATGTTCTTTTTCACTTCTACTATATACAAGAATATCATCAAAATAAACTACTACACATTTGCCAATAAGAGGCTTCAATACATGATTCATTAATTGCATAAAAGTAGAAGGTGCATTTGTAAGGCCAAATGGCATCACAAGCCATTCATATAAGCCCTCCTTGGTCTTGAATTCCGTTTTCCACTCATCTCCTTCATGAATCCTTATTTGATGATATCCACTCCTCAAATCAACTTTATAGAACACTACACTTCCATGTAGTTCATCAAGTAGATTCTCAAGGCGTGGGATTGGGAATCTATACTTGATTGTGATCTTGTTTATGGCTCGACAATCCATACACATTCTTTGAGACCCATCTTTCTTAGGCACAAGTAGGACCGGGACAGCACATGGACTCTTGCTTTCACGCACCAAACCTTTGGATAAGAGCTCATCTACTTGCCTTTGTACTTCTTGAGCTTCCTTTGGATTCATTCGATAGGCCGGTTTGTTGGGGAGCATAGAGCCCGGAACTAGATCAATTTTGTGCTCAATTTCTCTTCTTGGAGGTAATCCCGTGGGCATCTCTTTTGGGAACAAGTGTTTGAAACGTTCCAAAAGAGGGGGGAGACGTGCATGCTCAATAGTTGGGGATGTTTCCTCTTCCTCCAAGTTTGCTAGAATAAGATCTTTATGCTCTTGGAATTCATGATATTCGGCCTTCATGAACGTCACAATGTTAGTCTCCTCCTTTTGTGGTTGTTGTTGGGGACGTATGATTGATGATGGTGAGAGAGGAGCCAAACTGATCTTCTTCTTGTTGAGAATAAACGTGTAGGTGTTCATTCTCCCATCATGTGTGACATGCCTATCAAAAAGCCAAGGTCTCCCAAGCAAAATATGACAAGCATCCATTGGAATTACATCACACCAAATAGAATCTTTGTAGTTTTTACCAATGGAAAGACTTACAAGTACACGGTGAACCACACGAATTCCCTTCCCATGACTTAGCCATTGAATTGTGTAAGGGGATGGGTGTGGACTAACCTCCAATTGTAGTTTGTTCACCATGGTTGTAGAAGCGGCATTAGTGCAACTTCCTCCATCAATGATTGAAGAACACACCTTGCCTTGAATGGTACACCTTGTATGAAAGATGTTCTCCCTTTGTTCTAGCTCGTTTGGGACACAAGCAACACTTAAGGCTCTTCTTACTACTAGCATTTCACCTTCATCGGCCTCCTCTACTTCCTCTTCCTCATTCACGTCAACTCCTTCTTCTTCTTTATGTTCATTTTCATGATACTCCGGTTCTACATACAAAGCACTTTGATATTCCACCAAAGATACTACCCTTTTGTTAGGACACTCCGAAGCATAATGTCCTAAACCTTGACAACGAAAACACCTTCTTGGGGCTAGGGGTTTTGGGTCTTGGACGTGGGGTTTGGGAATGGATGGGGGTTGATTTTATGGTGTTCTTGTGTTTGGTTGTTTTGTGGGGAATGTGGATTTTTGTGGTGGAATGTAGGGGCATGTGTTTTGTGGGGGTTTGTAGGATGTTTGGTACTTTATGGTCTCTTTTCCTCTTTCTTTTCTTTGCCTTTCTACTTTCAAGGCCAAAGAACTCAACTCATCCAAAGATTGGTAAGGATGTAATTCAACAATATTGCGAATCCAATCATTTAGACCATATAAAAAATGTACCAAAGTTTGAGGCTCATCCTCTTGGAGATCACAATGCCAAAGGATATGCTCGAATTCCTTTGTGTACTCCTTAACACTTTTGCTCCCTTGGACCAAACGTTGCAATTTATAATAGTTATCTTGGAGATAACTTGGTGGTAGGAACTTTTCTTGCAACTTCTTCTTCATTTTGATCCACGCTTTGATCTTGTCCTTCCATTGTATTTACCTCTTCTTTTGCAAGTTAGTCCACCAAATGGACGCATGTTTTCGCAACTTAAGGGCCACATATTTCACCTTCTTTTCGTCTTGGACCTCCTTAAGATCAAAGACACGTTCAACAGTTTGCATCCAATCTAGAAAGTTTTCAGGGTCAAGATTACCGTCAAATTCAAGGATCTCCACTTTAAAGTCAAAATGCTCCTCCCTTGGGGGACGTCTTTGTGGCACTTCTTCATCACTTTCATTAACCTCACTATCTCCACGGTTCACCCTATGTTGTAGATGCATGTATCTCTTAAGTTGATCGTTGAGATAGGTGATTCTTTTCTTCAATGCTTCAACATCTTCTTGGGGCTCCGTAGGTGTAGGTGTGAGAGTGCTCGAATCTTCCATCTTGAACAATCTTGGTGCAAAAAGATTGCAAGATTCACGGTTTTGGGGTTTGGGGGGGTGAAGGACGAGAGGGGATTGTGTTTAGGTGGATTTTGTGTTTGATTTGAGGGTTCTTTGTGGGGCTATGGGGTTCTTTTTGTGGAGTTATGGTAGACGTGAGATGGGGAATGGGAGGGGATGGATTTGTGATGGAAAGATTTGCAAAAAGATGGTTCAAGAACTAAGAGAATCAACTCCTAACCTCTGATACCAATTTTGATGTATAATGGATCAAGGGAAGATCACATTACAAGTGAAAGAAGGATCTTTAAAAACCAAGATAAAAATCTTGCTTCTCAAAGTTCTTAAGAATAAAAAATGGGATGGAAAACGAATGGGAAAGATTGAAAGAACTATGAAAAATGATTACAAAATGTAGGGAATGATGGACGAATGAATGGGGAAACAAATGTTTGAATGAAATGAAATGGATATGGCGATTGAGGCTTCTTGGAGGATAAAGACACACCACCTTCAAGACTCTTCAATTCCTTCCTTTCACCACCAAGGATGCCACCCTTGGATAGAAGAAGGGGATGATACTCGAACTCCCTCAAGAGAACGAAACTAGCAAAGGCTAGAGAGAACACAACAACATCAAGTGTTTGATTGAATTTATGTTTATTGATTGAATGATGATACAAGGCACCCAAGGGGTCTATTTATACTAAATGTGGACCCCCCCTTGGCATGTACAAATCAAGAAAAAGGGGTGTAACTAGCTGACATCATCTAATACAAGTATGACATCATAAAGAAACAAATGAACTAAGCTAGATTACATTTGATGATAACTCCTTCGATTCTTATCCAAATCACAAAATTCTTGAACCATTGGAAAGCTCTTTGAATGTAGATTAATTCACTCTAAGACACCTTCCATGGTAGCTTTATGGTTCTTGAGTTAATGAGCAAATCATCAATCCTCCATGGTTGAAACTATTCAAATGTGAACCAAGTGTGAGAGTTTCAAGCTCCTTTTGAATGTAGTTAAGTATTTGGCTCCCAGATGTAGGTTTGGGACCAAATCTACATCATTCCCCCCTAGTTGAAAAGAGTTTGTCCTCAAACTAGGAAGTTCTTCATTATCTCCATAGAAAGGCTTGAGATCACTCACATTGAAAGTACAACTCCCTTCATAGTCTTCTCCAAGTTGTAACTTATAAGCATTGTCTCCAATCTTCTCCAAAACTTTATAAGGACCATCTCCCCTAGGTGCAAGCTTACCTTTCCTTTTGGTAGGGAATCTTTCCTTCTTCAAGTGAATCCAAACAAGATCTCCAGGCTCAAATACAACCTTCTTCCTTCAATTATTCACTCTACTAGTTACATTTGAGGTATACTTCTCAATTTTGGCACGAACCTCCTCATGTAGCTTCTTAATCTCTTCCACCCTTTTGTTAGCTTCAAAACTAAACTTTGTTGATGTAGAGATGGGCGTGAGATCCATAGGTTGGAGAGGGTTCCTTCCATAAACAATTTGACAAGGTGACAACCCTGAGGCTTTACTTGGACTTCAATTGAAGGTAAATTCAGCATGACATAGAAGAGTATCCCAACCCTTCTTGTCTTTACTCACCAATATCCGAAGAAGAGCTCCCAAAGTGCGATTAGTTACTTCGGTTTGTCCATCCGTTTGGGGATGACATGCGGTGCTAAACTTCAATGTTGTACCAAGCTTCTTCCATAAAGTAAGCCAAAAATGACTAAGGAACTTGGAATCTCGATCACACCATGGTCTTTGGAATACCATGTAGCTTCACTATTTCTTCAAAATATATGTTTGTAACCTTAGTAGCATCATAAGTAGTATGGCATGGAATAAAATGAGCCATCTTTGAAAATCTATCAACGACCACCATAATAGAATCCTTGCCTCTTTTTGTTCTTGGTAGACCAACAACGAAGTCTAAACTCACATCTTCCCATGGATAATGTGGAATGGGCAAAGGAGTATACAACCCTTGTGGTAAAGCGTGTGCCTTGGAAATATTGCAAGTATTACACCTCTTCACCATGTGCTCAACATCTTTAATCATGCTTGGCCAGAATTAATGTTCTTTCATCATAAGGTAGGTCTTTCCAATTCCAAAGTGTCCCGCCAATGATCCACCATGGACCTCCATGATTAATAACTCTCGAATGCTACTTTTAGGGATACAAAGTTGATTCCCTTTGAAGAGAAACCCATTTTCAATGTGAAAAAGTTGATGGGGATGCTTCTTACAAAGCTCGTAAACCTCCTTGAAATCCTCATCACTTGCATACAACTCTTTAATATGTTCAAAACCAAGGACTCTTGAATCTAAAACATGGGTAAATAAGTACCTTCTTGACAAAGCATCCGCTCCTTTATTAAGATGACCCGCTTTATGTTTGATCACAAAATGGAATGCTTGCATATACTCCACCTATTTGGCGTGCCTTGGATTTAACTTGTGTTGCCCTTGGATGAATTTAAGAGCCTCATGATCACTATGTAAGATGAATTCACCACTTAGAAGATAATGCCTCCAATGCTCAAGAGCTCTGATGATGGCATAGAACTTTTTGTCATAGGTGCTATACTTCCTCTTAGCTTCGTTCAACTTCTCACTAAAGTAAGAAATGGGACGGCCCTCTTGGGTTAGGACGGCTCCAATTCCTACTCCACTTGTATCCACTTCAACTTCAAACACTTTATCAAAGCATGGTAAAGCAAGAATAGGTGCATGACACAATTTTTCCTTAATCACTTCAAACGCTTCATTAGCACCTCTAGTCCATGAAAACTCCTTCTCTTTCAACAATTCGGTCATTGGTGCAAGAATGGAGCTAAAATTCCTTATAAACTTTCTATAGAAAGATGCTAAACGATGAAAGCTTCGTACCACATTAATGGACTTTGGTGTAGGCCACTCTTGAATAGCTTTCACCTTCTCCTTGTCGACTTGTATGCCCTCTTGTGAAAGAACATATCCGAGGAACACAATCTTGGACGAGAAGAAATGGCATTTCTCCAAATTGGCGTAGAGTTTCTCCTTCTCCAAGATGTACATGACCAACTCTAGATGCTTTACATGTTCTCTTTCACTTCTACTATATACAAGAATATCATCAAAATAAACTACTACACATTTGCCAATAAGAGGCTTCAATACATGATTCATTAATTGCATAAAAGTAGATGGTGCATTTGTAAGGCCAAATGGCATCACAAGCCATTCATATAAGCCCTCCTTGGTCTTGAATGCCGTTTTCCACTCATCTCCTTCATGAATCCTTATTTGATGATATCCACTCCTCAAATCAACTTTAGAGAACACTACACTTTCATGTAGTTCATCATGTAGATCCTCAAGGCGTGGGATTGGGAATCTATACTTGATTATGATCTTGTTTATGGCTCGACAATCCATATACATTCTTTGAGACCCATCTTTCTTAGGCACAAGTAGGAACGGGATAGCACATGGACTCATGCTTTCACGCACCAAACCTTTGAAATAGAGCTCATCTACTTGCCTTTGTACATCTTGAGCTTCCTTTGGATTCATTCGATAGGCCTGTTTGTTGGGGAGCATAGAGCCCGGAACTAGATCAATTTTGCTCTCAATTTCTCTTATTGGAGGTAATCCCGTGGGCACCTCTTTTGGGAATAAGTGTTTGAAACGTTCCACAAGAGGGGGGAGACGTGCATGCTCAATAGTCGGGGATGTTTCCTCTTCCTCCAAGTTTGCTAGAATAAGATCTTTATGCTCTTGGAATTCATGATATTCGGCCTTCATGAATGTCACAATGTTAGTCTCCTCCTTTTGTGGTTGTTGGGGACGTATGATCGATGATGGTGAGAGAGGAGCCAAAGTGATCTTCTTCTTGTTGAGAATAAACGTGTAGGTGTTCATTCTCCCATCATGCGTGACATGCCTAACAAAAAGCCAAGGTCTCCCAAGCAAAATATGACAAGCATCCATTGGAACTACATCACACCAAATAGAATCTTTGTAGTTTTTACCAATGGAAAGACTTACAAGTACACGGTGAACCACACGAATTCCCCCCTAGTTGAAAGAAGTTTGTCCTCAAACTTGGAGGTTCAAGTTCAAAGACTTCAACTAACCCAACTACAATCTTCACATGGATCAAGACCTCCACATGAATCATGGTTGTGCCAATGACCTCCATGTGAATCAGGATCTTCACGTGTACCTCCATGCTGTGGTAGATTCGATCTTTCACACTCTTGTTGTGTAAGAATGTGTCCTGGACACACTTGCTGATGAAGGTCTTTAAAACCTGATTCATAAGTCTCATAATAATAGTAAAGACATAGATTAGGTCACAAGATGTGACTAACCATACAGGGAGATTTCTTGGGACTTCAGCAGCAGTAATCCCTAATTGAATCTGAACCAAGTTATTTTCCTTCTTCTTTGCAATCACTAGGGCACTTGACTGAATAGTCTTCTTCTCAATTGTACCCTTGGCGTGACAAGCAGCTGAATTTCGAACCATTAGGTGGAATTAGGGTTCACATGACCTCCTGCAGATGAAAGCTCACGTTGATTAGACTCCTTGGAGGCTTGTACCACTGAATCCTCGTGATTGGCGACAGTAAGGGGATTCTTTTTAGAGTTGACGTGGCCGAGACTGGATGGAACAACCTCCTTTGGTTCACTAAACTCAGGGCGTTCAGTGATCATGAAAGATATGATCTTTGAGTCACTCTTAGGAGCCAATTGTGATGCCTTTAGGGGAGCTAATGTAACCTTCTTGTTTTTCACCATCAGTGTGTAGGTTTTAGCTCTTCCATCATGTGTAACACTCCTGTCGAATAACCAGGTCTTCCAAGAAAAATATGACAGGCATCCATAGATAGTACATCACACCAAATAGAATCTTGATAAGACTTTCCAATAGAAAAGCTTACCAAACAGCGCATATTCACTTTCAAAGCTTTACCTTGGTTGAGCCACTGAACAGTATAGGGCGTGGGGTGTGGGCTTGTAGGGAGCTGTAGCTTGTTCACCATAGCTTGTTCACCATAGTAGTTGAGCTGTAGGGAATGGAAGATAGATTCCCGTTGTTGCAGATCTTCAGGAACTGGAGAGCTATTCAGTACTCTCCTCATAACCAGCATCTCTCCTTGATCTGGTTCTTCCACGACCTCTTCTTCGTATTCGTTAGGGTTGGCATGGGTTTCTCCATCTATGTCCTCCGGTTCAGGATCAAAGAGAGCGTTTTGAAACTCCATTAGTGTGATGGCTCTCTTGTTAGGACATTCAGAAGCAATGTGATCGAGCCCTTGACACCTAAAGCACCTCTTTTTATCCGTGGGTGGAACGGGAACGGATCTTTGAACAGTTTGAGGAATAGGGTTAGGCGTTTTTGTGGCAGACGGATGGGGATGGGTTTGGCTTTTTTGTGGAGTGTAGGATTGAGGCGAATAGGAAGTTCTTTAGGAACTATCCTGCTAGGTGTCTCCTTGCCTCTTCTTTTCTTTTGCTGTTCCACTTTGTTAGCCAAAGTACTCAATTCATCAAGAGTTTCATAAGGTTGAAGTTCCACCACATACCTTATGTTTTCGTTCAAACCAGCAAAATACCTCACAAGAGTTTGAGGTTCATCTTCTTTCAGATTACACCTCCAGAGTAGGTGTTCGAATTCCTTCGAGTACTCTTCAACAGATTTAGACCGTTGGGATAATTGTTGTAGCCGAAAGTAGTTATCTTTGAAGTAGCTCGCAGGAAGAAACTTTGCATGAAGTTTCTTTTTCATCTTTTCCCAAGTGCGGACCTTTTCTTTCCCGGCATGCTGTCTCTTCTTCTGTAAGTTAGTCCACCAGATGCTAGCATGCTTTTGTAGTTTAAGAGCAATATACTTGACTTTCTTATCATCAGCAATATCTTTCAATTCAAAGACTCTTTCGACAGTTTGAATCTAATCAAGAAAGATTTCAGGATCAAGATTACCGTCGAATTCAGGAATATCAACTTTGAAGTCAAGTGTTTCTTCTCTTGGGGGACGTCTAGGGTGACATGAACTCGTCCAGGAGTGTGTCGATCGTTCAGCTTCGCTAGGGCTGTTGTAGGAGCCCTCCTTGGATGAATCTCTGAGTTCATGTTGTTGTAGATGCATGTACCGCTTTAGTTGCTCAGAGAGATAAGCGATCCTTCCTTCTAGTTCAGCCTTTTCTTGCTTCCATTGCTCATTAGGATCATCTTCTTCATTGCTTGTGCTCCCAAATGCCATGGTAGGGGATTTGGAACGTCCAGAGTGACGTTGGGTAAGAAGGGGTAATGTGTTTAGACTGTTTGTGGAGTTTAGGGTTGCAGGTTGGTACTGAAGGTTTTAAGGTTATGTGTTTAGTCTTGTAAGTTTAAGCTTTGGACTTTCAGGTCAGGATTTTAGACTTGCAGGTTAAGCTTTAGACTTGCAGGCTAAGCTTTAGACTTGCAGGTTAAGCTATTGGAATCAAAGGTTACGTGTTTGGTTTACACTCAACCTAGAGCTCTGATACCATTTTTGATGTATTACCGGATCAAGAAAGAACCTTAATCCAATAATACATGAAACATCACGTGTAACCAAACAGAGAAGTGGGATGGTTCACGAGATTAGGGTGGAAAAGAGGGGAGTAACTCTCGTAAAAAGGGGACTTGTGGAGATTATTTTGCCGTGAGGACTTGTGGAGAATTTGGAGGGGGAGAGAGGAGGTTGGCGTGTGGTGTGGGAGAGAGGAGAGAGGGATGAAGTTTGTTGGAGGAGTGATGTATAATGGGATCACAAAATCTCATTACACAGAAGGGTTTAGGATCTTTAAGAGCGAAGATGAAAATCTCCCTTCTCAAAGTTCTTAGGATTCGAAAATGGAATGGAAATGGATAGAAAAGATGGAAAGAACTTATGAAAGATTATTACCAAACGAATGTAGTTGATGATCGAATGGAAGAACGATTGAATGCTTTGATTGAATGAACGATAATGGCGATTGAAGCTCCTTTGAAGGATAAAGACACACCACCTTCAACACTCTTCAATTCCTTCCTTTCACCACCAAGGATGCCAACCTTGGATAGAAGAAGGGGAGAAACTCGAAACTCCCTCAAGAGTTCGAAAACTAGCAAGGCTAGAGAGAAAACAACAACATCAAGTGTTTGTTTGAATTTTGTATATTGATTGAATTGAATGAGATTACGAGGCACCCAAGGGGTCTATTTATACTAATAGAGGACCCCCCTTGGCGTGTACATTTCAAGAAAAAGGAGTAAACTAGCTTACATCATCTAATACAAGAAAGACATCATAAAGAAACAAGTGAATTAAGCTAGATTACATTTGATGATAACTCTCTCAATTCTTATCCAAATCAAAAGATTCTTGAACCATTGGAAAGCTCATGAAAAGTAGATCATTTCACTCTAGGATACTTTCCTTGGTAGCTTCATGGTTCTTGAGTTAGAGAGCAAATCATCACTCTTCCATGGTTAAGACAAGTCGAATGTGTACCACATGTGATAGTTTCAAGCTCCTTTTGAATGTAGCTAAGTACTTGGCTTCCATGATGTAGGTTTGGGACCAAATCTACATCGTTCCCCCCTAGTTGAAAAGAGTTTGTCCTCAAACTAGGAAGTTCTCCATTATCTCCATAAAAGGGCTTGAGATCACTCACATTAAAAGTGCAACTCCCTTCATAGTCTTCTCCAAGTTGCAATTTATAAGCGTTATCACCAATCTTCTCCAAAACTTTATAAGGACCATCTCCTCTTGGTGCAAGCTTACCTTTCCTCTTGGTAGGAAATCTTTCTTTCTTCAAGTGAATCCAAACAAGATCTCCAGGCTCAAATACTACCTTCTTCCTTGATTTATTCACTCTACTTGATACACTTGAGGTATACTTCTCAATTTTAGCTCGAACCTCCTCATGTAGCTTCTTAATCTCTTCCACCCTTTTGTTAGCTTCAAAACTAAACTTTGTTGATGTAGAGATAGGCGTGAGATCCACTGGTTGGAGAGGGTTCCTTCCATAAACAACTTGAAAAGGTGACAACCCTGAGGCTTTACTTGGACTTCGATTGAAGGCAAATTCAGCATGACATAGAAGAGTATCCCAACCCTTCTTATCTTTACTCACCAATATCCGAAGAAGAGCTCCCAAAGTGCGATTGGTTACTTCGGTTTGTCCATCCGTTTAGAGATGACATGCGGTGCTAAACTTCAATGTTGTACCAAGCTTCTTCCATAAAGTAAGCCAAAAATGACTAAGGAACTTGGAATCTCGATCACTCACCATGGTCTTTGGAATGCCATGTAGCTTCACTATTTCCTCAAAATAAAGGTTTGTAACCTTAGTAGCATCATAAGTAGTATGGCATGGAATAAAATGTGCCATCTTGGAAAAACTATCAACGACCACCATAATAGAATCTTTGCCTCTTTGTGTTCTTGGTAGACCAACAACGAAGTCTAAACTCACATCTTCCCATGGATGATGTGGAATGGGCAAAGGAGTATACAACCCTTGTGGTAGAGCATGTGCCTTTGAAATATTGCAAGTATTACCCCTCTTTACCATATGCTCAACATCTTTAATCATGCTTGGCCAAAAATAATGCTCCTTCATCATAAGGTAGGTCTTTTCAATTCCAAAGTGACCTGCCAATGATCCTCCATGGACCTCCATGATTAATAACTCTCGGATGCTACTTTTAGGGATACAAAGTTGATTCCTTTGAAGAGAAACCCATTTTCAATGTGAAAAAGTTGATGGGGGTGCTTCTTACAAAGCTCATAAACCTCCTTAAAATCCTCATCATTTTCATACAACTCTTTGATATGCTCAAAACTAAGGACTCTTGAATCTAAAACATGGGTAAGTAAGTACCTTCTTGATAAAGCATCCGCTCCTTTGTTTAAATGGCCCCCTTTATGTTTGATCACAAAATGGAATGCTTGCATATACTCCACCCATTTGGCGTGCCTTGGGTTTAACTTGTGTTGGCCTTGGATGAATTTAAGAGCTTCATGATCACTATGTAAGATGAATTCACCACTTAGAAGATAATGCGTCCAATAATCAAGAGCTCTTATGATGGCAGAGAACTCTTTGTCATAGATGCTATACTTCCTCTTAGCTTCATTCAACTTCTCACTAAAGTAAGAAATGGGGCGGCCTTCTTGGGTTAGGACGGCTCCAATTCCTACTCCACTTACATCCACTTCAACTTCAAACACTTTATCAAAACATGGTAAAGCAAGAATAAGTGCATGACACAATTTCTCCTTAATCACTTCAAACGCTTCATTAGCACCTCTAGTCCATGTAAACTCCTTCTCTTTCAACAATTCGGTCACAGGTGCAAGAATGGAGCTAAAATTCCTTATAAACCTTTTATAGAAAGATGCTAAACCATGAAAGCTTCGTACCTCATGAATGGACTTTGGTGTAGGCCACTCTTGAATAGCTTTCACCTTCTCCTTGTCGACTTGTATGCCCTCTTCTGAAAGAACATATCCAAGGAACACAATCTTGGATGAGAAGAAATGGCATTTCTCCAAATTGGCGTAGAGCTTCTCCTTCTCCAAGATGTACATGACCAACTCTAGATGCTTTACATGTTCCCTTTCACTTCTACTATATATAAGAATATCATCAAAGTAAACTACTACACATTTGCCAATAAAAGGCTTTAATACATGATTCATTAAACGCATAAAAGTAGATGGTGCATTTGTAAGGCCAAATGGCATCACAAGCCATTCATATAATCCCTCCTTGGTCTTGAATGTCGTTTTCCACTCATTTCCTTCATGAATCCTTATTTGATGATATCCACTCCTTAAATCAACTTTAGAGAACACAACACTTCCATGTAGCTCATCAAGTAGATCCTCAAGACGTGGGATTGGGAATCTATACTTGATTGTGATTTTGTTTATGGCTCGACAATCCATACACATTCTTTGAGACCCATCTTTCTTAGGCACAAGTAAGACCGGAACGGCACATGGACTCATGCTTTCACGCACCAAGCCTTTGGATAGGAGCTCATCTACTTGCCTTTGTACTTCTTGAGCTTCCTTTGGATTCATTCGATAGGCCGGTTTGTTGGGGAGCATAGAACCCGGAACTAGATCAATTTTGTGCTCAATTTCTCTTCTTGGAGGTAATCCCTTGGGCATCTCTTTTGGGAACAAGTGCTTGAAACGTTCCAAAAGAGGGTGAAGACGTGCATGCTCAATAATTGGGGACGCTTCTTCCTCCTCCAAGTTTGCTAGAATAAGATCTTTATGCTCTTGGAATTCATGATATTCGGCCTTCATGAATGTCACAATGTTAGTCTCCTCATTTTGTTGTTGTTGTTGGGGACGTATGATCGATGATGGTGAAAGAGGAGCCAAAGTGATCTTCTTTTTGTTGAGAATAAACGTGTATGTGTTCATTCTCCTATCATGCGTGACATGCCTATCAAAAAGCCAAGGTCTCCCAAACAAAATATGACAAGCATCCATTGGAATTACATCACACCAAATAGAATCTTTATAGTTTCTACCAATGGAAAGACTTACAAGTGCACTATAAACCACTCGAATTCCCTTCCCATGACTTAGCCGTTGAATGGTGTAAGCGGATGGGTGTGGACTAACCTCCAATTGTAGTTTGTTCACCATGGTTGTAGAAGCGGCATTAGTGCAACTTCCTCCATCAATGATTAGAGAACACACCTTGCCTTGAATAGTACACCTTGTATGAAAGATGTTCTCCCTTTGTTCTAGCTCGTTTGAGGCACAAGCAACACTTAAGGCCCTTCTTACTACTAGCATTTCTCCTTCATCGGCCTCCTCTACTTCCTCTTCCTCATTCACGTCTACTCCTTCTTCTTCTTTATGTTCATTTTCATGATACTCCGGTTCTACATACAAAGCACTTTGATATTCCACCAAAGATACTCCCCTTTTGTTAGGACACTCCGAAGCATAATGTCCTAAGCCTTGACAACGAAAACACCATCTTGGGGCTAGGGGTTTTGGGTCTTGGACGTGGGGTTTGGGGATGGATGGGGGTTGATTTTGTGGTGCTCTTGTGTTTGGTTGTTTTGTGGGGAATGTGGATTGTTGTGGTGGAATGTAAGAACGCGTGTTTTGTGGGGGTTTGTAAGTGGTTTGATACTTGGTCATGTTTTCTTTCCCTCTTTCCTTTCTTTGCCTTTATACTTTTAAGGCCAAAGAACTCAATTCGTCCAAAGATTGGTAAGGATGTAATTCAACAATGTTACGAATCCAATCATTTAGACCATATAGAAAACGTACCAAAGTTTGAGGTTCATCCTCTTAGAGATCACAACGCCAAAGGATATGCTCGAATTCCTTTGTGTACTCCTCAACACTTTTGCTCCCTTGGACCAAACGTTGCAATTTGTCATAGTTATCTTGGAGATAACTTGGTGGTAGGAACTTTTCTTGCAACTTCTTCTTCATTTTGATCAATGCTTTGATCTTGTCCTTCCCTTGTATTTGCCTTTTCTTTTGCAAGTTAGTCCACCAAATGGACGCATGTTTTCACAATTTAAGAGCCACATATTTGACCTTCTTTTCGTCTTGGACTTCCTTAAGATCAAATACACGTTCAACAGTTTGCATTCAATCTAGAAAGTTTTCAGGATCAAGATTACCATCAAATTCGGGGATCTCCACTTTGAAGTCGAAACGTTACTCCCTTGGGGGACGTCTTTGTGGCACTTCTTCATCACTTTCATTAACCTCACTATCTCCACGGTTCACCCTATGTTGTAGATGCATGTATCTCTTAAGTTGATCGTTGAGATAGATGATTCTTTTCTTCAAAGGTTCAACATCTTCTTGGGTTCCGTAGGTGTAGGTGTCGAAGTGCTTGAATCTTCCATCTTGAACAATTCTTGGTGCAAAAAGATTGCAAGAATCTCGGTTTTGGGGTTTTGGGGGGGTGAAGGACGAGATGGGTTTGTGTTTATGTGGATTTTGTGTTTGATTTGGGGTTCTTTGTGGAGTTTATGGTTCTTTATGAGTTCTTAATGAGTTCTTGTTGATTTCTTGATGAGTTCTTGGAAGAACTTATGGGTGGCGTGAGAATGGTGGGATGGTGGGGGATGGATTGGTGAAAAGATTGTAAAAAGATGGTGCAAGAACTAAGAGAATCAATCTCCTAAGCTCTGATACCAATTTTGATGTATAATGGGATCACAAGATCTCAATACACAAAAGAGTTTAGGATCTTTAAGAGCGAAGATGAAAATCTCCCTTCTCAAAGTTCTTAGGATTCGAAAATGGAGCGAAAATGGATGAGAAAGATGGAAAAGAACTATAAAAGATGATTACCAAATGAATGTTGATGATGAACGAATGATAATGGCGATTGAAGCTCCTTTGAAGGATAAAGACACACCACCTTCAAGACTCTTCAATTCCTTCCTTTCACCATCAAGGATGCCAACCTTGGATAGAAGAAGGGGAGAAACTCGAAACTCCCTCAAGAGTTCGAAATCTAGCAAGGCTAGAGAGAAAACAACAACATGTGTTTGTTTGAATTTTGTATTTGATTGTATTGAATTGAATGGGATTACAAGGCACCCAAGGGGTCTATTTATACTAATAGAGGACCCCCCCCTTGGCGTGTACAATTCAAGAAAAAGGAGTAAACTACCTTACATCATCTATTACAAGAATGACATCATAAATTCAAGAAAAAGGAGTAAACTAGCTTACATCATCTATTACAAGAATGACATCATAAGGAAACAAATAAACTAAGCTAGATTACATTTGATGATAACTTTCTCTATACTTATCCAAATCTAAAGATTCTTGAACCGTTGGAAAGCTCTTGAAAAGTAGATCATTTCTTTCTAGGATACTTTCCTTGGTAGCTTCATGGTTCTTGAGTTAGAGAACAAATCATCACTCCTCCATAGTTAGGACTATTCGAATGTGTACCATATGTGATAATTTCAAGCTCCTTTTGAATGTAGCTAAGTGCTTGGCTTCCATGATGTAGGTTTAGGATCATGTCATCTTTAGGTGCTACAAGGATGAGAATGGAGGATGAAGCTTCCAGTGGCTTCAATGTTGAGTTGGTTTATTTCCAACCAAGGTCACTTCTATGGGTGAACTTGGAGGTGACAAGAAGACCAAAGAGGAAGAGGTGGAAGCGAAGGAGATCAAAGTATGATGAATGGAGTATCAATCCCCAAACAAACTCAGTGGAGGAACTCATTGTTTTTACTGGTGATGTTGATTTTTCGACCTTGATTCTTTTCAAGTTGAATGGAGTTCAATATTTTGGTCAAGGTATGGGATCTCAAGAATTTCCTTACTACATTATTTTGATGGGCATGAATGAAGCATACTTGAGAATATTTTGGAGTTTCATGAATGCATGTTTTGTGAAATTTCATGTGCTTTGGTGTTGTGTTGAGAAGGTTATCGTGATTATACAACTTTGGTTGAGTCAAGATAGTGGAATAGCAGTGAAGTCATATTATCTTGATTTTGTGAGCCTTGATGATGCTTGTTGTGGATTAGTGTGGAATGTTGTTAAGGCCTTGATCATATGTTCTATATTAGGGAGTATGCCTTGGATGTTTACTGTGGAAGTTGTGCTAGGAGGCACATTATCGTGTCATACCTTCACCATATTTAGCAAGAGAAGCATCTATGTCGCATATCCGTTTACTGTGGAAGTTCTTAGGATTCGAAAATGGAATGGAAATGGATAGAAAAGATGGAAAGAACTATGAAAGATGATTACCAAACGAAGGTGATTGATGAACGAATGAATGGACGATTGAATGCTTTGATTGAATGAACGATAATGGCGATTTGAAGCTTCTTGGAGGATATAGACACACCACCTTCAACACTCTTCAATTCCTTCCTTTCACCACCAAGGATGCCAACCTTGGATAGAAGAAGGGGAGAAACTCGAAACTCCCTCAAGAGTTCGAAAACTAGCAAAGCTAGAGAGGAAACAACAACATCAAGTGTTTGTTTGAATTTTGTATATTGATTGAATTGAATGAGATTACAAGGCACCCAAGGGGTCTATTTATACTAATAGAGGACCCCCCTTGGCGTGTACATTTCAAGAAAAAGGAGTAAACTAGCTTACATCATCTAATACAAGAATGACATCATAAAGAAACAAGTGAACTAAGCTAGATTACATTTGATGATAACTCCCTCTATACTTATCCAAATCTAAAGATTCTTGAACCATTGGAAAGCTCTTGAAAAGTAGATCATTTCACTCTAGGATACGTTCGTTGGTAGCTTCATGGTTCTTGAGTTAGAGAACAAATCATCACTCCTCCATAGTTAGGACTATTCGAATGTGTACCACATGTGATAGTTTCAAGCTCCTTTTGAATGTAGCTAAGTGCTTGGCTTCCATGATGTAGGTTTGGGACCAAATCTACATCAAGGAGAGAGACAGTTTGTTGGAAAGTTGTTATGGAGAGAGAAAAAGAGAGAAGGTGATTTTGTGAGAGGAGGGAGTGGGACGTTTTGTAGGGGTGAAGGAGGTGAGAAGTGGTGCGTGGTTTGAAGGGGTACGAGATAGGTTTGGGTTGTGACTTAACTGTATTGACAGAAAGCTCACAATGTAATTACCTTAACTGTATTGATAGAAAGGTAAGAACGGATAGAACTAGGTTTCTAACTTGAATCCACAAGATAGACAACCTAGGGCTAACTTGATCTAGACCGCAACCTAGGATCAAGCTCTTCCTAACCACTTGGGTGCCATGCCAAGATACAATAGAAGAAAAGGGGTGAGAGTTTATCCAAACACTCGAGAGAAAGCAAAAAGCTTAATTGTATTCATAATTCAAAAGGTGTTGTTTGCCTTGAGAGGCTTACTATCCTATTTATACTAAGAGAGTCCTTAAGGGACTAGGACTCCTACTTGGCGTGTAATCCAAGTAGAATTCCCCTATCTAGACGTCATCCTACTACTACTCTCCCTTGGATTAGAATCCTTATCCTAGGGTGAGTTTGTTACAACTAACCTTATCCTAGTTGGTTTGGCTTTCCTAATCCAATTTGGATTAGTTACAAAATAGCCAAATCTTTCTAGGATTCTTTAAAAGTGACGCCTAGTCCTACTAAACAACACGAAATAATAAACCTAGGATGATCAAGTTTATAAATCACTTGTCATCTTACATTATTCTAAAATAATTAAAACACACCAAAACTATTATAAACTATAATTAAATAAATTACATCCAAAAATCAAGATTAATAAATTGGACTTGTATTTCTTGAATTTGGACGTGCTCTCCTTGGGCCTGGCGTGATATTGAGCCCAACTCTAGGATGTTTGAACATCCTCTTAAAATAATAAGCACACCATGTGAATGGGCCTTTGCAACTCAACTTTGTATCCTCCGTCTTTAATCCATCTTTTATAAATGACCCGAATCTCCCTTGTTGGGCCTGTGTTGGAAGAAGTCCTTTGATTAAGGACCCTATCTTGATACTTATACTTTAATTGGGCCTTCTTACTTGGGCTTAGAGGAGTAGAGGTGGGCTGATTTCCATCATTCCCCCCTAGTTGAAAGAAGTTTGTCCTCAAACTTGGAGGTTCAAGTTCAAAGACTTCAACTAACCCAACTACAATCTTCACATGGATCAAGACCTCCACATGAATCATGGTTGTGCCAATGACCTCCACGTGAATCAAGATCTTCACGTGTACCTCCATGTTGTGGTAGATTCGATCTTTCACACTCTTGCTGTGTAAGAATGTGTCTTGGACACACTTGCTGATGAAGGTCTTTAAAACCTGATTCATAAGTCTCATAATAATACTAAAGACATAGATTAGGTCACAAGGTGTGACTAACCATACAGGGAGACTTCTTGGGACTTCAGCATCAGTAATCCCTAATTGAATCTGAACCAAGTTATTTTCCTTCTTCTTTGCAATCACTAGGGCACTTGACTGAATAGTCTTCTTCTCAATTATACCCTTGGTGTGACAAGCAGCTGAATTTTGAACCTTTAGAGTGGAATTAGGGTTCACGTGACCTCCTGCAGATGAAAGCTCACGTTGATTGGACTCCTTGGAGGCTTGTACCACTGAATCCTCGTGATTGGCGACAGTAAGGGGATTCTTTTCTGAGCTGACGTGGCCAAGGCTGGATGGAACAACCTCCTTTTGATGAAGATCAACCCACACCTCCTCACTCGGCGCAAGTACGCAATGAGGTCATCCATGATTCCAAGAAGGGCCTTGGCAAAATGGGAGGCCATTCGCCCTACATGAGGCCCTCTCCACCATTCTCAATACCTCGGGATTGAGACATCTCCTCCATTTTGTGCCAAGGAGACTTTTGTAGCATGATTTCCAAGCTTCCCAGATTTCCCAAGAACAAGTCAGCTGAAGGGCATTTGCATTCTGCACAGCTATTTCAAATCTGGGAATGTATAGAGGACGTTTACTTGGAGACGATTGTTTTAAAGTGTGATGATGAGGTTAATCTTGTTCTTTTGAGTTAGTACTTGTGGTTCCCTTATCTTTGGACGTCACATAGTCCAGCCATGAAGTCAAGAAGAACGCAAATAGATAGAATGTCATTCATCCAGAATGATGCATATTCTGTTTGTGTCATTATCTCAAAGTTTAGACTTCTTCTTGATGGGAATCAGCCTCCACAAATCCAGTTGGTCCAAGAGTGCTATCATTTGGTGGGAGCAATCAAGAAGGGCATTGATGTAGAGGGAGGTCAAGGACATTCATCCCATGCGATGTCCTCACTTATTGTCTCAATATCTCAACATTGAGATCTCTCCTCCATCCTTTGCCTAAGAGTCTTTTGTAGAAGGCTCAAAGGACCTTCCATAATGTCTATGTTTGCAAGCTTTGAATGTCATTTAGGTTCTACACAACAGTTTGTTTCTGAACGCGCGATAAGGACCTTTATCTGGGGTCTGTTTGATATTTTGGTGTTCTTTCGAGGGTATTTTGGTCTTTTCACATAGGGTCCGTTTTTCTAATACCATTGGAGGTCCAAGGAAGGTTCCGGAAGGTTCCAGCTGCCTTTAAAACAAAACCACTTGTGTTTCTTCATTTGTCTTGCACGGATTGGGATCCAAGTGAAGTAAGATGCTCCAGTAGAGAAGTGCCACGTGTAATGCTTCGATTGGACCTCCTTGCCATCCAATTGGACGAAAACCTCATGGTGAAGATATGTATTAGCTTAATTAGTTGTAATTAGTTTAATTAAGCAAGATTAGGAGGTTTCTTCGTCGTTAGGAAACCTCACTCTAGATGGTTTAGCTACTTGTGTACTTGCTTGCTAGCTTTCTTTATTTCCAGCCGTGTACTATCTAACTCATGTAATAGCATTCAGCCAAGACACATGACGTTTATGAAATAGAAAGCTTTGAGCTTCTTGTTTGTGAGTATCTAAAACTAGTGATTGAATCGTGGTGAGTCTGTACCGGTATCAATCTCTAGTTATATCCCTTTAGTTCCAGCATTTTCCATTCCTTATAGTTGAGTTCAATTTGTTTGAGTGAGTTCTTGATCCTTGGTGAGTTTCTTGATGTTATATGGTATGTGAGAACCAGGTTCTAATCGCCATTTGAGTTAAACACATCATTCTCCATTCGTAGTTGATGTTTTCTTCCTTTGGCGTTACTTCTCTGAACCAACGTAAGGTCCTTCAGCTGGTTCTTGATTTCCTTCGTGATCTTTGCCATTGTATTGTTTATGCAAGTTTGGGTTCTCTCGTTGTTCTTAAGATAAAATCATCAACTGCTGCAATTTTCTCTCATTCGATTTGGTTCTTGATGTCTTTTGTGAGGTCCTTGGGTTCCTATGATGTTTCCTAGCTTACTGAGTTAAAGGTCCTTGGGCTGGGATACATCACCTTTGGTTCACTAAACTCAGGGCGTTCAGTGATCATGAAAGATATGATCTTTGAGTCACTCTTAGGAGCCAATTGTGATGCCTTTAGGGGAGCCAATGTAACCTTCTTATTTTTCACCATCAATGTGTAGGTATTAGCTCTTCCATCATGTGTAACACTCCTGTCGAATAACCATGGTCTTCCAAGCAAAAATATATGACAAGCATCCTAGATAGTACATCACACCAAATAGAATCTTGATAAGACTTTCCAATAGAAAAGCTTACCAAACAACGCAAATTCACTTTCAAGCCTTTACCCTGGTTGAGCCACTGAACAGTATAGGGCGTGGGGTGTGGTCTTGTAGGGAGCTGTAGCTTGTTCACCATAGTAGTTGAAACTGCATTAGTAAAGCTTCCACCATCGACGATCAAAGAACAAACGTTTCCTTGCACAGTACAGCGGGAATGGAAGATAGATTCCTGTTGTTGCAGATCTTCAGGAACTGGAGAGCTATTCAGTACTCTCCTCATAACCAGCATCTCTCCTTGATCTGGTTCTTCCACAACCTCTTCTTCAGATTTGTTAGGGTTGGCGTGGGTTTTTTCCATCTATGTCCTCCGGTTCAAGTGAATTATAAACTTGATCATCCTAGGATTAATATCTCGTGTGGTATTGATAGATTAGGCGTCACTTTTGATTCATAGATAGAGTTGGCTATTTTGTAACTAATCCAAACTTGATTAGGAAGCCAATAACAACTAGGATAAGGTTTCACATAGACGACGACATGTGTGGGAGGGTGGCATATGGGACCCCCTCTTAATTCGCGGGTTGTGTTATCGCTACTACCCGCTGATTGCTTATTGTCCCTCAAAAATCTACTCTACCGTGACAGAATTGCTTATTGTCCCTCAATTACAAACTCAATCTTATTTGCTTTGTTTTGTGCTTCTTTTATGTGTTTTTTTTTTTTGTTTTGGTCAGAATAGTTTATATCATTCAAAAGTATAAAAATATTAGTGTATATAATTGACAACTTCCGTCACATAACTGTAGGTACAAGCTTAATTTTAATCACATTGTTTCCCTATCAAGCGTCTCTTTTTGACCGAAAATATGATGCCGATCTCCATCATTACTAGATTCCTTTTGGCTTCAAGGCAGAGGCACGTATCCACTAGTTTCCTGCAAAAGGAAGTAGTTTCTACAAATTTCAATTGATTTGACTTATAGAGCATTTCATAGAATTTCATGGAATTTCTTTTGTATTTTATAATGTTTGGCTAAAGTTACAAACTTTCTTGAGAAAATTTTGAAATTATACATATTTATAAGTGTTTGGTTTGGTTATATTATGAGCATTTTGGAAATTTTTACACTTTGGATCTCATTTATTACCGTGAATTAGTTTAATTTACCTACCATGAAAATTTTTCCCAGTGATTATTGTCAAATTTGGGCTCCATTTAAAATATTTTTCCTATTAACAAATGACGACCAAACATGGAAAATTTTAGTTAACTTGAAAAAGTTGATCAATTTTCCAAAGTATTTTTATACAACCAAACAAACTCTTAAAACATTGAAAATATGTAATGACAAATCATATCCAAATTTTGCCCAACAAGCCATGACTTAGGCCATGAAACTTGCTCTAGTTCTAAATTTATCCCACGTTTTCAAAGAGACACTTGCCCTAATTTCTACATGGACAGGAAGCTCATGGAGGTTTTCTGACCTCGACAATGGCGAAGTTCAACTTAAATAAGAAGTAAGAATAAAGTATTGTCGCTTAAATTTTGTTAGGAAAAAAAGAATGAAAAATCATGGTGTGATTCCACGATATTTACCCAGAAACTAGATGTGGGACATTGTCAATTTGATAGTCGATTTTGCTATATTTTGTGCCAAAAAAGAACCTAAATTGTTCCTAGGTTAAATTCTAAAAATGTGTTAACATTTTACATGTTTTTAAGCACACCCTCTTTGTTATTCAAATTAATCTACTGACCCAATCAAATAAGGCGATGTTTGAAAACAAATAAGACAAAGCAATTAAACTAGGTCGACAAAGGTTCAAAACCTGGGCAGGGTAAGTGTGTTGATGTTAATTAATTTTTTTAAAAAAAAGGGAGGGGAGGGGGTGTTCAAAAGTCTTAACTTAGGTAGCGTTCAGTAAGAATTCAATGGAAAATTTTTTATAAGAAGTTTTTAGGGAAAGTTTTCCCTGGAAAAAAATTTCCTTTAATCCCCCAAGAAAAATTTTCTTTAGGAAAATGTAGGAAATGGTGGGTCTCTATAATATTTTTCCCGAAATCAAGCTACATCCAAACATGGGGAAAATAATTCAACTTAAAAAATTTGATCATTTCCCAAAAAATTTTAACAAATCAAGCGCAACCTTAGTGATTGTTTTTGAGTGATTATATGTCCCTCTTGAGCGAGCTAGGATGCCTTTCTCAAATGTACTTGCCACTCTCAACTTATTTCGGTGAAATTGATTGTTTATGATAAATATGATCCATCAATCTCACAAATTTTATCTAAGGAATTTATATATATTTTTTTTTTGCTTTCACCAAAAATTAAGCCATGATAAATAGACGTAGCCGCTAACTTAACTACCACATCTTTAGTCATTCATAAGCTATTTATAATTCCAAAACCCTCATTAAATAGCCATAGAGTAGATGAAATATTCATTGAAGTTTTTCATCAAGTACTTGACGGAGAAGGCATAACAAAATCACCTAAATCAACCAACAAATCCATAAATATTATACATTATACAAGAAATATTCTCATTGTTGTAAATCCTTTTCAAAAGTAAATAGAAAACTTTTGCGGTTTAAGGATTTTGTAAACCCAAATTTAAACCATATTATTGGTCAATCAGTTTGTTGTAGTTAATCGTATTTGGAAATTAGAGACTGAAACCAACCAAAACCGTTGGTTCCTAAAAACTTATAGTAACCATCAAGGATGAAAAAGTAACATTTTGCTTTAAAATTTCAAATTTTGGTGCTAAATTAGTTAAAATCAATTAACCATTTCATAAAAATGTAAAAATCAAACATAAATCGGTTCGGTTAACCTAAATTGTAATTTTTTTTAATAAAACAAATAGTAACCTATTTTACTGGTTCGGTTTTTGTGGTTTGGTTTGCGATTTAGGTTTTTGTTGGACAATCCTACTTTTATGATAATATTTTTCATTACGAATTTAATAGTAGTAATTTTATATAATAAGTCATTATATATTAAAAAATTATAGTAAAAATTTTCAAGATTTGAATGTACAATTTACAAAGATGCTAATTAATATGAAAAGGAGGGATAATATGAAAACTACTACCTCCATCCCTGATTATTTGTCCTTAAAA
This sequence comes from Portulaca oleracea, assembly GCA_029582165.1. Taxonomy (NCBI): domain Eukaryota; kingdom Viridiplantae; phylum Streptophyta; class Magnoliopsida; order Caryophyllales; family Portulacaceae; genus Portulaca; species Portulaca oleracea. The sequence continues at coordinate 26,717,215 of CM055874.1, forward strand.
CTATTTTCGCAAAACCAAGGAATACACGAAATGAAGTAAAAGATTTATACATTATCAAAAATGTCCTTGAAAATACCATTGAAAAGGTGTAAAAAGTGCATTTATTAGGGATAAAATGAATATTATAGTTATTAGAAATATAAAAATTAGCTAATTAGACAAATAAAGAAGAATTGAGAAATTAATTAATTGGACAAATAAAAAGGGAAGGATGGAGTATTTTTAATGGAGAAATATATTTTTAGTGGGAAAGGAGAGGAGAGTGAAAGTTAAGTTAGGAGTGGAAATGTGAAATAAATAAGGACCACTAAAATGGTGATAAACCCTAATGGAGTAATGGATTTCACCGCTTGATTTAAATGTAGTTGACCGAATAACCCTTGGGGTTACCCAAAATTAAAAAAAAAAAAAATCGCACCGACTGTAAGGTTTCTTTTTCCCGTACCTGCTCTCTCTTGGGGCGCTGTAACCAGTAAATTTAGATGCAGGGGAACTCACCCAAAACTTCAGAGGACTGCGAGAGGCGGGAAAATGAGGTAGAACTAGAACTAGAAGGTTCACTCGCACTGACCCTGGTCAAAGATGAGGAGTGTCTTCCTGCTGCTGGTGACAGCTTATCGGCTCCTAATCGGTGGCCTCAGCAGGAAACCTTGGCTTTGCTTAGGATAAGGTCTCATATGGATGCCGTCTTTCGTCAATCTTGCAATAAGGCTCCTCTCTGGGACCTCCTTTCACGGTATCTTATCATCCCACCTTAACTTTCTTATTTGCTTTTCATTGTGAAACAAGTTGATATTTTGTTGTCATTTTACAGTAGTAAGTCCGCTACAATTCAAGCTCACTTTGTCTGTCATTCTTTTCATTGCATTTTTATCCTATTTTGTGGGTGTGGAGTATACATTTGGCATGTTTGTGTTTGAGTTTCCACCTTAATCCATGATGGAGCACCAGAGTTGGTATATTTTCTCCCCTACATGTTCCAGACTTGGGTGCCTAATTGCTGGGGTAACTAATAATTGGCTGGTTGTGTTAATGGTCTATTTGTTTCCAGCAAAATGGCTGAGCTTGGATATGATAGAAGTGCCAAGAAGTGCAAGGAGAAGTTTGACAACATATACAAGTACCACAAAAGACTTAAAAATTGCTCATATTCTCGCCCTACTGGAAAGACTTACAGGTTTTTCGATCAACTTGAAGCTTTAGATCATCATCAGGCATCTGTCCAAACATCACTCAACTTTGATTCAAGTCCCCAAGTTCCGATGCTACCATCATCAGTCAACTTTGATTCAAGTCCCATCACCACTTCCACATCCATTTCCTACACTTCCGGGAGTGAGTTTGAGGGTTCAAGGAAGAAGAAGAGGAAATGGGTTGATTTCTTTCAGGAACTAATGAAATCTGTGCTTACGAAGCAAGAGGATTTGCAGAACAAGTTTCTGGAAGCGATCCATAGATGCGAGAATGAGAGGATGGCAAGAGAAGAGGAATGGAAGGCGCAAGAAATGGCTAGGATTAAGAGGGAGCAAGAGCTCTTGATGCAAGAGAGAGCAATATCAGCTGCCAAAGATGCAGCCGTACTTGCATTCCTGCAAAAAGTTATTGAACAGGGTAAGGATCCTAGTGTCCTAGGACAAACGGAGATAAACGGAGGCCCAGAAATGAGCATTGTGCATAGAAACGAGAGAGACCCTGGGGATGAAAACCCTTGTTCAAGATGGCCAAAGGAAGAAGTTGAAGCCCTGATAAGGATCCGATCTAGCATCGAGCTGAATGATCAAGGAGGTGGGTCCAAGGGGCCTTTGTGGGAGGAGATATCCATGGCTATGAACAACATGGGCTACAAAAGAAGCGCTAAAAGGTGTAAAGAGAAATGGGAGAACATAAACAAATACTACAGGAGAGTGAGAGACAGCAACAAGCAGAGGCCTGTTGCTTCCAAAACATGTCCTTACTTTCACCTGCTCGATGCACTGTATAGCATGAAGACCAAGAAGTTGGATAGTAGTAACAGTTCAGAAGCAGTTTGTAACTTGAGACCAGAAGAGCTTCTGATGCATATGCACATGATGAATCACGATCGTTCGGGGCAAATGCAGGAACAGGAGTTGTTGCAGCAAGAAAATGGTTAGTTGATGATAACGGCTCAAGAATCAAGCCATAATGAGAATGATAGTCGCAATGAACACGAAGATGAAGATGAGCATGTGGAATATGAACAAGGTGATTATCAATCAGCTGCTCGCTATCCTTCTCATACAGAATGAAGGTCTTTAGCTAATATGAATTTTCTCTAAGGTTATGATATATTAGGATCTTAATGGTTGTAGTTGCTGCCATGAGTGATTTCTTTTGTGGGAGTCATCATTTGAATTGAGAGTATATGTTATATGTATGTGTGGGAGAGAATTAGTGTGAGTGAACAAGTGATGTAGGTGCATCCATGCTTGTTTGTAAAGTGTGTTTTTACAACAATTTTGGGTTTCTGGGATGCTTGTAAAATAGATACCAGTACACGAGTTACCACCATATATCTCTAGGTGGTCTTTTTTCTAATGAAAACTAAAAATTCAGCCATATATTTGTTTTTCCTCTATAAATTAGGGATGGCAACCGGGCAGGTGCTGGTGTATATTCCCCGTCCCCTTCTCCGCACGGGCACCTCACCGCATCCCCGTCCCATTATCTGTTGCCGGTGGGGGAAATTTTCCTCCATCCCCATCTCCAACTGGTATCCAAACTAAGCGGGGATGAGACTTACACCAAAATTAAGATAGAGGAATTATGGTTTGAGAGAATAAATTATTTATATATATGCTTGCGTTGCCAATAGTGCCCAAATACGCTTTCCGCCCCATCTATGTATATTGCTTTGCTGTATTGTACTGCAAGTCCATGCTGCTGCTTCTTTTTTTGTTCTCGATTTCCATGCCACATCCACTATGTACTGTATAGTAGACAATCCCGTTTCCTTACAATTATGTTGTATCTACAACATTCGTTCTCTATTTTCATAATGAATCCTTTTACAGCCATGGTTCAGACACACAAGATCCTTGCCGTATGGAAGTCTATAATATATTCTCCAACGTTGCTTGTTGTATATTATCTCTATTTACCAGATTTCTAGTTTTCGATATTGCCCACATGACAGCAACAAAACAAGCAAGTCGAGTACCCCCATCTTATCAGTATTCATTAAATATCTCAACCAGTCTTCAAGTCATGTCGTTCATTCAAAGTCAATAGCTGGGTTTTTAATTCCCAATGGACATGTTTGTCAGAAAGTCCGAGCAATCTGACATCTTCTGAATAAATAATGATCCATGGTTTCAAACTGAGAATCAAACCAACATGAGTTGTCTTCTTGGAGCCCCTTCTCTTGTCGCCCCATCTATTTTTTTTTCTAAAAAAATGGGTAATACAATAAACATTAGGAAGTCATTCTCTCAAGGAATCTGCCAAACGCATCCTCTCTTACAATCAGGGATAAATCTCTATGAAATTTATAATCAAAACAATAAGGTGAATCTAAACAAATCCCAAATTTAGCTAACCAATCCACTGCCAGATTTCCTTCTCCAAAAATATGATGAACTTCCACCTCTTCGCACATCGCCATAAATGCTTGAATATCTTGTACTACTTTATGAATCTCCCAAGGAACTTTGAAGATACCTTTAACAGCATTGATGAGGACTACATTATCCCCCTCCAAAATAACTCGTCGAATGCCACTGGACACATCATCTCTAATCCCGTTACACATAGCTATGGCTTCAGCACCCAAAACCGAAGAAGTCCCCAAGTTGAAAGACGCCACTCGAAGCACCCTACCTTGATTATCCTGAATAATGTAGCCTCCACCAGCTTTGTTTGAACCCTTGGCTCCATCAGAGTTAATTTTATACGCTCCCTGTGAAGGTGGAGCCCACGAGACCCATTTAGAGCTCGCCCTATTAGATGAGGGACGGGATCCCAACTCACCCAAGGACTCAGCCAAACGTTCCCTGATTCTCCATTCAGCAGAAGCACGCTTCGCTCGTAATAACGTACTTCCCGAAGGTGTAGACTTTTGACTGAACACCACCAAATTCATCGTTTTCCAAATACTCCATAACAAGGCTACTACTCTATCAAGAACGGACCGAACTGATCACTGACCCTTACATTTGTTGATAAAGTCTTCGATCCTATCATTAAGTTCTAGGGTAATTTGAACCCAAGCATGTTGCTTAGCTAATTGCCAAACTTCATCCGCATATCACAATGCAGGAATAGATGATCTTCACTTTCATAAGAAGAGCTACACAAAGGACATGACGGAAGTATATTCATACCTCGATATGCTAGATGTGTTTTAACAGGTATAGCATCCCGGAACATCTGCCGCATGAATACCTTCAATTTCGGCTGGATATTTAGCTTCCATATCCATTTAAATTCCCAAACATTACCGAAGTAAACTCCATCATGGGCTAGCCACGTTGCAGATTTGGTTGAAAAATCCCTAGAGCTTGTCAGACCCTAACAAAGAGAGTCTTCCATATGATTATCCGACAGAGGAATTGATGTAATGGATGCAACCACCTCCGAAGGCAGCAAAGAAGATAACATATCCACATCCCATGTTCTATCCGCCTTAATAAAATCAACGACACGCAAGGAAGTGTCAACTTGGGATATATCGAACCCATTCAATCTAGTTACAAGACTCGTCTAACCACACCAGTTATCAAGCCAAAAGTTTATCTTCTCACCATTTCCAACCTGCCACCAGAGTCCTTTTGCAAAAATAGGTCTGATTTTCAAAATTGATTTCCACGCCCAAAAGTCTGTAATTTTCGGTTGAATATCAAAAATATTTTTATTTTGAACATACTTAGCACGAACCTGGTCTACCCAAAGCCCTTTACCAAACATCACTCTCCAAAGGAGTTTACAAAGGAAGGTTGTATTTACTGCCTCCACTTTCCTCAACCCTAGTCCACCTAAGGATTTCGGCCCACAAACCTTATCCCAAGCCACCATAGGTAATCCTTTCCTAGTGTTAAGGTCTTTCCAAAAAAAAAACATATACTGACCGAATCAATCTGGTTCACAATACTTGTAGGAATTCTAAAACACTGCAGAACATGAGATGGGATAGATTCAATGTGAGACTGAATTAGCGCAACCCGCCCTGCTTTCGAGATATACTTAGCCTTCCAGGGCTGCAATTATGCTAGGGCATTAGACACTAAATGAGCAAAGGTCTCTTTGGAAGGCTGGCCTTTAAATAAGGGACACCCCCAGTACTTACCAATTGCATTTTGTTGATTTATCCCCAATACACCAACCACCATTTGTTTTTCACGAGCAGTCATATTTTTTGAAAAAATCATAGACGATTTATGAAAATTAACGAGTTGCCCTGAATTTGCACAAAATTTATTTAAAATAGATTGTAATTGTTGACAGTCATCCATCTTAGTACGAAAAAAAAGCAGACTATCATTGACAAAGAAAAGACAAGGGATTCTATTCCCATTTGGAGCCAGTTTAAAACCAATTCCACTATTTCGAGCTGAAGCGAGACGAGATAGGTCCGATATAAGGCCTTGCATACAAAGCAGAAAAAGATGAGGGGCTTCTCTGTCTTATTTTCACTAAATTGGCACTCCCCCCCCCCCCCCCCACATTAATTGTCTTAGTTTGATTTTTACGGTCTCCAATGTCATTCTTTAATAGATAATTTCTTATATAGTAATATGTTATTAACAATTGTAATATTATACTTTTATGACAGTACTTTTTTGTTACGAATCTAATGGTAATAATTTTATATAGCAACACATTGCATATATTGAGAAATTTATGGTCAAAAAATTTAAAATTTGATGGTACGATTTTCAAAGACGACAATTAATATGAAACAGAGGGAGTATTTCTTATGATTTTTGATATTACTATATTTTAGAAGGGTGATGATAGGAGTCTTACCTCAAGATACTTTTTAAATGTCTTACCCTTCTTCAAATTAGTATTTTGATATTTTTTAAATCAATTTTTTCAAAGTAATTTTTAATGATCAATTATGAGAAGCTTTAACTGCGTCCATTGCTAAGTACAAATTATACTTAATCGAATCAACCTCGTTTATTAGGCTTTTTTGAAACATTTTTTGAAAATATAAAAAAGAATGTATAAAAGTGTAACTTAGACAATTTATATGTAATATTATAGTTATAGAATTCAATCATATTATTTTATTTCAACTTAATATATAATAATATAATTTTGATGGTAGCGCAAGATACTTTAAAAGTGTCTTGTCCCAAGACTCATGTCATTTTCATTTTTTAAAATAATAAGTATTAATTATCAATTATAAGAAACTTGGGATGTGTGAGCTACGTTAATGAGTGCAAATGATACCCTAATCGAATCAACTCCTTCCATTATGCTTATTTTAAGCGTTTTTTGAAATATAAAAAATAATGAATAAAAGTGTAGCTTTATGCAATTTATATGTGATATTAATTATAGTTATAGAATCCAAATATATCATTTCATTTCATCTTAATATATAATAATATAGTTTTAATGATAGGGCAAGACACTTAAAATGTTGCCCCAAGACTCATATCATTTTCGTATTTGTTATTTGGGTGGCATTTTATAAATATTATTAAATCCTTTATTGGCATTTAATTTAAATACTACTCCCTCGGTTCTTTTTACATGCCATTCAAATTTTTTGAAAGCCATCTTATAAAACTATATTATACTTTTTTAATAGTACTTTTTTACTACAAATCTAGTGTTATTAATTTTGTTTGATAAATCATTATACAAATTAAGATATTAACAGTTAAATTTGTTTCCAAAAATACCTAGATGACACTTGAATAAAAACTGATGGATTATTGGACGATAATACATTGAACATTAGGGGTATTGGACAATTATGCACTAAATTTTTTTTTTTCGACTCTAATACACTGCACTTTGAGAGTATTGGACAATGATACACTCACAACAATTCTGGTGGTGGTTGACGCGGTGATGATCCTACTTTGAGGTGTCGTTTTTCTAATTCTTTTAGAAAAAAACTTTTGCCATGTAATAAAATACACATAAGCAGGATGATTAATATATTTTTTTGTGGAAAAATGAGAAAAACGAGACCTCAAAGTAGAACCGCCATTATTGGAATTTTTCTAAGTGCATTATTCTCCAATACCTTCAAAATTTAGTGTATTAGAGTACAAAGAAAAAATTCAGTACATTATTGTTCAATACCCCTAAAATTCAGTTTATTATCGTGTAATAATCCAAAACGGATGGAGCATTAGAAACAATGTCTCTAAGAGCTTTTGTACCCGTCAAAAATTATGCCAATAAAATTCAAGTAAATTCCACGTAACAATCTCGGGGTGGGCAACGGTAGTAGCATCAGTGATTTACGGAAAAAAAATTACTGGAGTATTTCAAATGAGGCTATTACCCCACTAAACGAGAGTTCTGATAGGTTGATAAGATACTAAAAATAAATGTAAGTCAAAATTTATTACATTTAAGATATAGATTCGGTAGTATTTCATAAAAATATAACATTTATTTATTTTTTTTAGACCACCAGAAACTAAAACATGAATTATTGACATACAAAATTTGAGAGTAGAAATTATTAGAATTCAATTCTCATGTGATCTATTCGCTATATCGAACATGATAAATGTCTTGGGCAAGACACATATTAAGTGTCTTGTCATGATATAAAACCTATATATTTGTCAATTAAATTGAAAAATAATTACATGATTGACTTCTATAACTATAATTATATATATATAAATGATATAAAATCACACTTTTATCTATATTTTTTAAAATTTACAAAAAGACGTATAAAGTATGCCCAACAAATAGGGTTCATTCGTTAGGATGTCAATTTTAATTGTTAGCGTCGCCAACACATTCCAAGCTACTTATAATTGATAATTAATAGTATATTCTTTTGAAATACCATGACATTTATCAACAGCAAGAAATAGCTCGGCTTAAGCTTGTACATGCCCAGGAAACTCTTGATATAGACCCCAATAATGCTAACAGCAGGACGTGAACCAAGCGCAAACTCACTATGCTAACATCCTTGATTCGGCTCGTCATCTCATCTCCCAATAGACCAAGATTGAGAAAGAAACAATGGGGGGGTGCTTGTACTAAATTCTTCTTCAGCCGAATGAAGCAACGGAAGCAACAACAATGCATCTATACCATTAAAGATGATAAGTTTCATTCTATAGAGGGATATGAAGAGGTGGCCAACACCATCCTTCAATTCTACAAAAATATGCTTGGTGTTAAAAGTCAGTCCCGGGAACCCATTAATCCTCCCATTATTAACCATGGAAAGCTTCTAACTGTCGATCAGCAGATTCAGTTAACTCAAGATTTCACTGAACAAGGCGTGCACGATGCTTTATTCTCCATTCCAAATCACAAATCCCCGGGTCCGGATGGCTACTCTAGTGGTTTTTCAAGGAATCTTGGGATCTCATTTGATGTATAATAGGATCACAAAATCTCATTACACAAAAGGGTTTAGGATCTTTAAGAGCGAAGATGAAAATCTCCCTTCTCAAAGTTCTTAGGATTCGAAAATGGAATGGATATGGATAGAAAAGATGGAAAGAACTTATGAAAGATGATTACCAAACGAATGTAGTTGATGATCGAATGGAACAACGATTGAATGCTTTGATTGAATGAACGATAATGGCAATTGAAGCTCCTTTGAAGGATAAAGACACACCACCTTCAAGACTCTTCAATTCCTTCCTTTCACCACCAAGGATGCCAACCTTGGATAGAAGAAGGGGAGAAACTCGAAACTCCCTCAAGAGTTCGAAAACTAGCAAGGCTAGAGAGAAAACAACAACATCAAGTGTTTGTTTGAATTTTGTATATTGATTGAATTGAATGAGATTACAAGGCACCCAAGGGGTCTATTTATACTAATAGAGGACCCCCCTTGGCGTGTACATTTCAAGAAAAAGGAGTAAACTAGCTTACATCATCTAATACAAGAATGACATCATAAAGAAACAAGTGAACTAAGCTAGATTACATTTGATGATAACTCTCTCAATTCTTATCCAAATCTAAAGATTCTTGAACCATTGGAAACCTCTTGAAAAGTAGATCATTTCACTCTAGGATACTTTCCTTGGTAGCTTCATGGTTCTTGAGTTAGAGAGCAAATCATCACTCCTCCATGGTTAAGACAAGTCGAATGTGTACCACATGTGATAGTTTCAAGCTCCTTTTGAATGTAGCTAAGTACTTGGCTTCCATGATGTAGGTTTGGGACCAAATCTACATCATTCCCCCCTAGTTGAAAAGAGTTTGTCCTCAAACTAGGAAGTTCTCCATTATCTCCATAAAAGGGCTTGAGATCACCCTCATTAAAAGTGCAACTCCCTTCATAGTCTTCTCCAAGTTGCAATTTATAAGCGTTATCACCAATCTTCTCCAAAACTTTATAAGGACCATCTCCTCTTGGTGCAAGCTTACCTTTCCTCTTGGTAGGAAATCTTTCTTTCTTTAAGTGAATCCAAACAAGATCTCCAGGCTCAAATACAACCTTCTTCCTTGATTTATTCACTCTACTTGATACACTTGAGGTATACTTCTCAATTTTAGCTCGAACCTCCTCATGTAGCTTCTTAATCTCTTCCACCCTTTTGTTAGCTTCAAAACTAAACTTTGTTGATGTAGAGATGGGCGTGAGATCCATTGGTTGGAGAGGGTTCCTTCCATAAACAACTTGAAAAGGTGACAACCCTGTGGCTGTAATTGGACTTCGATTGAAGGCAAATTCAGCATGACATAGAAGAGTATCCCAACCCTTCTTGTCTTTACTCACCAATATCCGAAGAAGAGCTCCCAAAGTTCAATTAGTCACTTCGGTTTGTCCATCCGTTTGTGGATGACATGCGGTGCTAAACTTCAATGTTGAACCAAGCTTCTTCCATAAAGTAAGCCAAAAATGACTAAGGAACTTGGAATCGCGATCACTCACCATGGTCTTTGGAATGCCATGTACCTTCACTATTTCCTCAAAATAAAGGTTTGCAACCTTAGTAGCATCATAAGTAGTATGGCATGAAATAAAATGAGCCATCTTGGAAAATCTATCAACGACCACCATAATAGAATCTTTGCCTCTTTGTGTTCTTGGTAGACCAACAACGAAGTCTAAACTCACATTTTCCCATGGATGATGTGGAATGGGCAAAGGAGTATACAACCCTTGTGGTAAAGCATGTACCTTTGAAATATTGCAAGTATTACACCTCTTTACCATGTGCTCAACATCTTTAATCATGCTTGGCCAAAAATAATGTTCCTTCATCATAAGGTAGGTCTTCTCAATTCCAAAGTGACCCGCCAATGATCCACTATGGACCTCCATGATTAATAACTCTCGGATGCTACTTTTAGGGATACAAAGTTGATTCCCTTTGAAGAGAAACCCATTTTCAATGTGAAAAAGTTGATGGGGGTGCTTCTTACAAAGCTCATAAACCTCCTTAAAATCCTAATCATTTTCATACAACTCTTTGATATGCTCAAAACTAAGGACTCTTGAATCTAAAACATGGGTAAGTAAGTACCTTCTTGATAAAGCATCCGCTCCTTTGTTTAAATGACCCGCTTTATGTTTGATCAAAAAATGGAATGCTTGCATATACTCCACCCATTTGGCGTGCCTTGGGTTTAACTTGTGTTGCCCTTGGATGAATTTAAGAGCTTCATGATCACTATGTAAGTTGAATTCACCACTTAGAAGATAATGCCTCCAATGTTCAAGAGCTCTTATGATGGCATAGAACTCTTTGTCATAGGTGCTATACTTCCTCTTAGCTTCATTCAACTTCTCACTAAAGTAAGAAATGGGGCGGCCTTCTTGGGTTAGGACGGCTCCAATTCCTACTCCGCTTGCATCCACTTCAACTTCAAACACTTTATCAAAACATGGTAAAGCAAGAATAAGTGCATGACACAATTTCTCCTTAATCACTTCAAACGCTTCATTAGCACCTCTAGTCCATATAAACTCCTTCTCTTTCAACAATTCGGTCATAGGTGCAAGAATGGAGCTAAAATTCCTTATAAACCTTTTATAGAAAGATGCTAAACCATGAAAGCTTCGTACCTCATGAATGGACTTTGGTGTAGGCCACTCTTGAATAGCTTTCACCTTCTCCTTGTCGACTTGTATGCCCTCTTGTGAAAGAACATATCCAAGGAACACAATCTTGGATGAGAAGAAATGGCATTTCTCCAAATTGGCGTAGAGCTTCTCCTTCTCCAAGATGTACATGACCAACTCTAGATGCTTTACATGTTCCCTTTCACTTCTACTATATACAAGAATATCATCAAAGTAAACTACTACACATTTGCCAATAAGAGGCTTCAATACATGATTCATTAAACGCATAAAAGTAGATGGTGCATTTGTAAGGCCAAATGGCATCACAAGCCATTCATATAATCCCTCCTTGGTCTTGAATGCCGTTTTCCACTCATCTCCTTCATGAATCCTTATTTGATGATATCCACTCCTTAAATCAACTTTAGGAAACACAACACTTCCATGTAGCTCATCAAGTAGATCCTCAAGGCGTGGGATTGGGAATCTATACTTGATTGTGATTTTGTTTATGGCTTGACAATCCATACACATTCTTTGAGACCCATCTTTCTTAGGCACAAGTAAGACCGGAACGGCACATGGACTCATGCTTTCACGCACCAAGCCTTTGGATAGGAGCTCATCTACTTGCCTTTGTACTTCTTGAGCTTCCTTTGGATTCATTCGATAGGCCGGTTTGTTGGGGAGCATAGAACCCGGAACTAGATCAATTTTGTGCTCAATTTCTCTTCTTGGAGGTAATCCCTTGGGCATCTCTTTTGGGAACAAGTGCTTGAATCGTTCCAAAAGAGGGTGAAGACGTGCATGCTCAATAGTTGGGGTCGCTTCTTCCTCCTCCAAGTTTGCTAGAATAAGATCTTTATGCTCTTGGACTTCATGATATTCGACCTTCATGAATGTCACAATGTTAGTCTCCTCCTTTTGTTGTTGTTGTTGGGGACGTATGATCGATGATGGTGAGAGAGGAGCCAAAGTGATCTTCTTTTTGTTGAGAACAAACGTGTATGTGTTCATTATCCCATCATGCGTGACATGCCTATCAAAAAGCCAAGGTCTCCCAAGCAAAATATGACAAGCATCTATTGGAATTACATCTCACCAAATAGAATCTTTATAGTTTCTACCAATGAAAAGACTTACAAGTACACGATGAACCACTCCAATTCCCTTCCCATGACTTAGCCATTGAATGGTGTAAGGGGATGGGTGTGGACTAACCTCCAATTGTAGTTTGTTCACCATGGTTGTAGAAGCGGCATTAGTGCAACTTCCTCCATCAATGATTAGAGAACACACCTTGCCTTGAATGGTACATATTGTGCGAAAGATGTTTTCCCTTTGTTCTAGCTCGTTTGGGACACAAGCAACAGTTAAGGCCCTTCTTACTACTAGCATTTCTCCTTCATCGGCATCTTTTACTTCCTCTTCCTCATTCTCGTCATCTTCTTCTTCTTTCTCATGTTCATTTTCATGATACTCCGGTTCTACATACAAAGCACTTTGATATTCCACCAAAGATACCACCCTTTTGTTAGGACACTCCGAAGCATAATGTCCTAAGCCTTGACAACGAAAACACTTTCTTGGGGTTAGGGGTTTTTGTTCTTGGACGTGGGGTTTGGGGATGGATGGGGGTTGATTTTGTGGTGCTCTTGTGTTTGGTTGTTTTGTGGGGAATGTGGATTTTTGTGGTGGAATGTAAGAACGTGTGTTTTGTGGGGGTTTGTATGTGGTTTGATACTTGGTCACATTTTCTTTCCCTCTTTCCTTTCTTTGCCTTTCTACTTTTAAGGCCAAAGAACTCAATTCGTCCAAAGATTGGTAAGGATGTAATTCAACAATGTTACGAATCCAATCATTTAGACCATATAGAAAACGTACAAAAGTTTGAGGTTCATCCTCTTGGAGATCACAACGCCAAAGGATATGCTCGAATTCCTTTGTGTACTCCTCAACACTTTTGCTCCCTTGGACCAAACGTTGCAATTTGTAATAGTTATCTTGGAGATAACTTGGTGATAGGAACTTTTCTTGCAACTTCTTCTTCATTTTGATTCATGCTTTGATCTTGTCCTTCCCTTGTATTTGCCTCTTCTTTTGCAAGTTAGTCCACCAAATGGACGCATGTTTTCGCAATTTAAGAGCCACATATTTCACTTTCTTTTCGTCTTAGACCTCCTTAAGATCAAAAACACGTTCAACAATTTGCATCCAATCTAGAAAGTTTTCAGGATCAAGATTACCATCAAATTCAGGGATCTCCACTTTGAAGTCGAAACATTCCTCCCTTGAGGGACGTCTTTGTGGCACTTCTTCATCACTTTCATTAACCTCACTATCTCCACGGTTCACCCTATGTTGTAGATGCATGTATCTCTTAAGTTGATCGTTGAGATAGGTGATTCTTTTCTTCAAAGCTACAACATCTTCTTGGGGTTCCGTAGGTGTAGGTGTCGAAGTGCTTGAATCTTCCATCTTGAACAATCTTGGTGCAAAAAGATTGCAAGAATCACGGTTTTGGGGTTTTGGGGGGTAAAGGACGAGAGGGGTTTGTGTTTAGGTGGATTTTGTGTTTGATTTGGGGGTTCTTTGTGGAGTTTATGGTTCTTTATGAGTTCTTGATGAGATCTTGTTGAGTTCTTGATGAGTTCTTGGAAGAACTTATGGGTGGCGTGAGAATGGTGGGATGGTGGAGGATGGATTTGTGGTGGAAAGAATGTAAAAAGATGGTGCAAGAACTAAGAGAATCAAACTCCTAAGCTCTGATACCAATTTTGATGTATAATGGTGATGTATAATGGGATCACAAAATCTCATTACACAAAAGGGTTTAGGATCTTTAAGAGCGAAGATGAAAATCTCCCTTCTCAAAGTTCTTAGGATTCGAAAATGGAATGGAAATGGATAGAAAAGATGGAAAGAACTTATGAAAGATGATTACCAAACGAATGTAGTTGATGATCGAATGGAAGAACGATTGAATGCTTTGATTGAATGAACGATAATGGCGATTGAAGCTCCTTTGTAGAATAAAGACACACCACCTTCAAGATTCTTCAATTCCTTCCTTTCACCACCAAGGATGCCAACCTTGGATAGAAGAAGGGGAGAAACTCGAAACTCCCTCAAGAGTTCGAAAACTAGCAACGCTAGAGAGAAAACAACAACATCAAGTGTTTGTTTGAATTTTGTATATTGATTGAATTGAATGAGATTACAAGGCACCCAGGGGGTCTATTTATACTAATAGAGGACCCCCCCCCTTGGCGTGTACATTTCAAGAAAAAGGAGTAAACTAGCTTACAGCATCTAATACAAGAATGATATCATAAAGAAACAAGTGAACTAAGCTAGATTACATTTGATGATAACTCTCTCAATTCTTATCCAAATCTAAAGATTCTTGAACCATTGGAAACCTCTTGAAAAGTAGATCATTTCACTCTAGGATACTTTCCTTGGTAGCTTCATGGTTCTTGAGTTAAAGAGCAAATCATCACTCCTCCATGGTTAAGACAAGTCGAATGTGTACCACATGTGATAGTTTCAAGCTCCTTTTGAATGTAGCTAAGTACTTGGCTTCCATGATGTAGGTTTGGGACCAAATCTACATCATTCCCCCCTAGATGAAAAGAGTTTGTCCTCAAACTAGGAAGTTCTCCATTATCTCCATAAAAGGGCTTGAGATCACTCACATTAAAAGTGCAACTCCCTTCATAGTCTTCTCCAAGTTGCAATTTATAAGCGTTATCACCAATCTTCTCCAAAACTTTATAAGGACCATCTCCTCTTGGTGAAAGCTTACCTTTCCTCTTAGTAGGAAATCTTTCTTTCTTCAAGTGAATCTAAACAAGATCTCCAGGCTCAAATACAACCTTCTTCCTTGATTTATTCACTCTACTTGATACACTTGAGGTATACTTCTCAATTTTAGCTCGAACCTCCTCATGTAGCTTCTTAATCTCTTCCACCCTTTTGTTAGCTTCAAAACTAAACTTTGTTGATGTAGAGATGGGCGTGAGATCCATTGGTTGGAGAGGATTCCTTCCATAAACAACTTGAAAAGGTGACAACCCTGTGGCTTTACTTGGACTTCGATTGAAGGCAAATTCAGCATGACATAGAAGAGTATCCCAACCCTTCTTGTCTTTACTCACCAATATCCGAAGAAGAGCTCCCAAAGTTCGATTAGTCACTTCGGTTTGTCCATCCGTTTGTGGATGACATGGGGTGCTAAACTTCAATGTTGTACCAAGCTTCTTCCATAAAGTAAGCCAAAAATGACTAAGGAACTTGGAATCTCGATCACTCACCATGGTCTTTGGAATGCCATGTAGCTTCACTATTTCCTCAAAATAAAGGTTTGCAACCTTATTAGCATCATAAGTAGTATGGCATGGAATAAAATGAGCCATCTTGGAAAATCTATCAACAACCACCATAATAGAATCTTTGCCTCTTTGTGTTCTTGGTAGACCAACAACGAAGTCTAAACTCAGATCTTCCCATGGATGATGTGGAATGGGCAAAGGAGTATACAACCCTTGCGGTAAAGTATGTGCCTTTGAAATATTGCAAGTATTACACCTCTTTACCATGTGCTCAACATCTTTAATCATGCTTGGCCAAAAATAATGTTCCTCCATCATAAGGTAGGTCTTCTCAATTCCAAAGTGACCCGCCAATGATCCACCATGGACCTCCATGATTAATAACTCTCGGATGCTACTTTTAGGGATACAAAGTTGATTCCCTTTGAAGAGAAACCCATTTTCAATGTGAAAAAGTTGATGGGGGTGCTTCTTACAAAGCTCATAAACCTCCTTAAAATCCTA
Source organism: Portulaca oleracea (assembly GCA_029582165.1). Classification (NCBI taxonomy): domain Eukaryota; kingdom Viridiplantae; phylum Streptophyta; class Magnoliopsida; order Caryophyllales; family Portulacaceae; genus Portulaca; species Portulaca oleracea. The sequence goes on from CM055874.1 coordinate 26,733,262, forward strand.
ATCATTTTCATACAACTCTTTGATATGCTCAAAACTAAGGACTCTTGAATCTAAAACATGGGTAAGTAAGTACCTTCTTGATAAAGCATCCGCTCCTTTGTTTAAATGACCCGCTTTATGTTTGATCAAAAAATGGAATGCTTGCATATACTCCACCCATTTGGCGTGCCTTGGGTTTAACTTGTGTTGCCCTTGGATGAGTTTAAGAGCTTCATGATCACTATGTAAGATGAATTCACCACTTAGAAGATAATGCCTCCAATGTTCAAGAGCTCTTATGATGGCATAGAACTCTTTGTCATAGGTGCTATACTTCCTCTTAGCTTCATTCAACTTCTCGCTAAAGTAAGAAATGGGGCGGCCTTCTTGGGTTAGGACGGCTCCAATTCCTACTCCACTTGCATCCATTTCAACTTCAAACACTTTATCAAAACATGGTAAAGCAAGAATAGGTGCATGACACAATTTCTCCTTAATCACTTCAAACGCTTCATTAGCACCTCTAGTCCATGTAAACTCCTTCCCTTTCAACAATTCGGTCATAGGTGCAAGAATGGAGCTAAAATTCCTTATAAACCTTCTATAGAAAGATGCTAAACCATGAAAGCTTCGTACCTCATGAATGGACTTTGGTGTAGGCCACTCTTGAATAGCTTTCACCTTCTCCTTGTCGACTTGTATGCCCTCTTGTGAAAGAACATATCCAAGGAACACAATCTTGGATGAGAAGAAATGGCATTTCTCCAAATTGGTGTAGAGTTTCTCCTACTCCAAGATGTACATGACCAACTCTAGATGCTTTACATGTTCCCTTTCACTTCTACTATATACAAGAATATCATCAAAGTAAACTACTACACATTTTCCAATAAGAGGCTTCAATACATGATTCATTAAACGCATAAAAGTAGATGGTGCATTTGCAAGGCCAAATGGCATCACAAGCCATTCACATAATCCCTTCTTGGTCTTGAATGCCGTTTTCCACTCATCTCCTTCATGAATCCTTATTTGATGATATCCACTCCTTAAATCAACTTTAGAGAACACAACACTTCCATGTAGCTCATCAAGTAGATCCTCAAGGCGTGGGATTGGGAATCTATACTTGATTGTGATTTTGTTTATGGCTCGATAATCCATACACATTCTTTGAGACCCATCTTTCTTAGGCACAAGTAAGACCGGAACGGCACATGGACTCATGCTTTCACGCACCAAGCCTTTGGATAGGAGCTCATCTACTTGCCTTTGCACTTCTTGAGCTTCCTTTGGATTCATTCGATAGGCCGGTTTGTTGGGGAGCATAGAACCCGGAACTAAATCAATTTTGTGCTCAATTTCTCTTCTTGGAGGTAATCCCTTGGGCATCTCTTTTGGGAACAAGTGCTTGAATCGTTCCAAAAGAGGGTGAAGACGTGCATGCTCAATAGTTGGGGTCGCTTCTTCCTCCTCCAAGTTTGCTAGAATAAGATCTTTATGCTCTTGGAATTCATGATATTCGGCCTTCATGAATGTCACAATGTTAGTCTCCTCCTTTTGTTGTTGTTGTTGGGGACGTATGATCGATGATGGTGAGAGAGGAGCCAAAGTGATCTTCTTTTTGTTGAGAATAAACGTGTATGTGTTCAATCTCCCATCATGCGTGACATGCCTATCAAAAAGCCAACGTCTCCCAAGTAAAATATGACAAGCATCTATTGGAATTACATCACACCAAATAGAATCTTTATAGTTTCTACCAATGAAAAGACTTACAAGTACATGATGAACCACTCCAATTCCCTTCCTATGACTTAGCCATTGAATGGTGTAAGGGGATGGGTGTGGACTAACCTCCAATTGTAGTTTGTTCACCATGGTTGTAGAAGCGGCATTAGTGCAACTTCCTTCATCAATGATTAGAGAACACACCTTGCCTTGAATGGTACATATTGTGCGAAAGATGTTTTCCCTTTGTTCTAGCTCGTTTGGGACACAAGCAACACTTAAGGCCCTTCTTACTACTAGCATTTCTCCTTCATCGGCATCTTTTACTTCCTCTTCCTCATTCTCGTCATCGTCTTCTTCTTTCTCATGTTCATTTTCATGATACTCCGGTTCTACATACAAAGCACTTTGATATTCCACCAAAGATACCACCCTTTTGTTAGGACACTCCGAAGCATAATGTCCTAAGCCTTGACAACGAAAACACCTTCTTGGGGCTAGGGGTTTTGGTTCTTGGACGTGGGGTTTGGGGATGGATGGGGGTTGATTTTGTGGTGCTCTTGTGTTTGGTTGTTTTGTGGGGAATGTGGATTTTTGTGGTGGAATGTAAGAACGTGTGTTTTGTGGGGGTTTGTATGTGGTTTGATACTTGGTCACGTTTTCTTTCCCTCTTTCCTTTCTTTGCCTTTCTACTTTTAAGGCCAAAGAACTCAATTCGTCCAAAGATTGGTAAGAATGTAATTCAATAATGTTACGAATCCAATCATTTAGACCATATAGAAAACGTACAAAAGTTTGAGGTTCATCCTCTTGGAGATCACAACGCCAAAGGATATGCTAGAATTCCTTTGTGTACTCCTCAACACTTTTGCTCCCTTGGACCAAACGTTGCAATTTGTAATAGTTATCTTGGAGATAACTTGGTGGTAGGAACTTTTCTTGCAACTTCTTCTTCATTTTGATCCATGCTTTGATCTTGTCCTTCCCTTGTATTTGCCTCTTCTTTTGCAAGTTAGTCCACCAAATGGACGCATGTTTTCGCAATTTAAGAGCCACATATTTGACTTTCTTTTCGTCTTAGACCTCCTTAAGATCAAAAACACGTTCAACAATTTGCATCCAATCTAGAAAGTTTTCAGGATCAAGATTACCATCAAATTCAGGGATCTCCACTTTGAAGTCGAAACATTCCTCCCTTGAGGGACGTCTTTGTGGCACTTCTTCATCACTTTCATTAACCTCACTATCTCCACGGTTCACCCTATGTTGTAGATGCATTTATCTCTTAAGTTGATCGTTGAGATAGGTGATTCTTTTCTTCAAAGCTTCAACATCTTCTTGGGGTTCCGTAGGTGTAGGTGTCGAAGTGCTTGAATCTTCCATCTTGAACAATCTTGGTGCAAAAAGATTGCAAGAATCACGGTTTTGGGGTTATGGGGGGTAAAGGACGAGAGGGGTTTGTGTTTAGGTGGATTTTGTGTTTGATTTGGGGGTTCTTTGTGGAGTTTATGGTTCTTTATGAGTTCTTGATGAGATCTTGTTGAGTTCTTGATGAGTTCTTGGAAGAACTTATGGGTGGCGTGAGAATGGTGGGATGGTGGAGGATGGATTTGTGGTGGAAAGAATGTAAAAAGATGGTGCAAGAACTAAGAGAATCAAACTCCTAAGCTCTGATACCAATTTTGATGTATAATGGGATCACAAAATCTCATTATACAAAAGGGTTTAGGATCTTTAAGAGCGAAGATGAAAATCTCCCTTCTCAAAGTTCTTAGGATTCGAAAATGGAATGGAAATGGATAGAAAAGATTGAAAGAACTTATGAAAGATGATTACCAAACGAATGTAGTTGATGATCGAATGGAAGAACGATTGAATGCTTTGATTGAATGAACGATAATGGCGATTGAAGCTCCTTTGAAGGATAAAGACACACCACCTTCAAGACTCTTCAATTCCTTCCTTTTACCACCAAGGATGCCAACCTTGGATAGAAGAAGGGGTGAAACTCGAAACTCCCTCAAGAGTTCGAAAACTAGCAAGGCTAGAGAGAAAACAACAACATCAAGTGTTTGTTTGAATTTTGTATATTGATTGAATTGAATGAGATTACAAGGCACCCAAGGGGTCTATTTATACTAATAGAGGACCCCCCTTGGCGTGTACATTTCAAGAAAAAGGAGTAAACTAGCTTACATCATCTAATACAAGAATGACATCATAAAGAAACAAGTGAACTAAGCTAGATTACATTTGATGATAACTCTCTCAATTCTTATCCAAATCTAAAGATACTTGAACCATTGGAAAGCTCTTGAAAAGTAGATCATTTCACTCTAGGATACTTTCCTTGGTAGCTTCATGGTTCTTGAGTTAGAGAGCGAATCATCACTCCTCCATGGTTAAGACAAGTCGAATGTGTACCACATGTGATAGTTTCAAGCTCCTTTTGAATGTAGCTAAGTACTTGGCTTCCATGATACTACAGTTGATCTGTAAGTCACTCTTTAACTCCAAGACACTTAATCCTGCTAAAAGACTTTTTACTTAACTTGCATATTCCCAACAAAACAAGCACTTACATTTTATTATCCTCTCAACCCATCGAAAAGGAGTTTCGTCCTCGAAACTCGAATATCGGTACACAATAAGTTTTTTTTTAACACCCCAAACAGGAAGCAAGCTTAACCTGCTATTTCCTTAAGAATATTAATTTAACTTTAATGGTCCCTCAAAATTCAACTATACCCAACTGCAACATTAAGTGTTTTCATGTACTTACCTCATTAAAATCATTCTTAATCACTAAACCTGTCCTAGAACCACTGATTGTGATAAAGACCAACCTGTCGCATGTTTCAAGCACAAAAGTAAAAGGACCAAGGTTAGATGACGACCTTCCTTGGTACATCTAATCATTTAGTTCTCTTAAAGGTACTCGGTGTAATTTATATATATAAATACCTAAAACATGATCAAGCACTTTGCATAGCTGATTGAATATATACATACTAGGCACCTAATATCCATCTGATATAATTTTCCCCCTAAAAGTTCCAGATAACAAGAGTTACCAGTAACAAAGTTGATTAATCGCAAGAAAGAAATTTCAATAATAAACATACGATATTTAAACGAACTCAATTAAATGATACTCCACAACTTAATCAGGTACAAACCCACAGATTGCTCAACCCCACACAGGTTTTCTCAATAACATTCATACAGTCCAATTCGAATGATACTCAGACAGAACTTAGTCAGCAGAGACTCAAACAAAGTTGTGCGCATCAACCTCTTGCAGATTTCCTCGTGGGTTATACCCACTTCACATATGGTCGACTTACTTCATTCGCACGTTCATAATTAAAAGGCATATCATCAAAACTGGACAATCAAGTACACAAACTCACAGGTATAAATATATCAGTATGCAAGTTACTACAGATGAAACTTAGAATCGTAAAATACATCATAATACTCACATCAATCACTTAAGAGGAGAAGAGATTATATCAAATAGTTACAGATCAAATTGATCCCATCTCTAAGTGACCGATACTACAAGAAATAATCATTTTGCATTCTTAACTATCTAATCATTTTTTTTTTCACCTTCGCATCTTGTAGGTAATATAATAACGATTGAATTAAACAGATTTAAAAGCAAGGCACACTCAACCATTACACAAACATTTTTTTTTCCACACAACTATTCACATTCCTTGCTTCGAAGACATTCGTGCTATAGCTTGGAATCCCTATAAGTGTCATATCTCAATATCATGTTTAGCTCAGCCTCATCGCAAAAATATTCACCTAACCTTAACAATTTAAAACCAGAATTTAATTCAATCCCTGCTTAAAATATCCAAATCACCATTCAAAAGTCAAATTACACATACGATCCTTGACAAAATCTCCGTCTCAGCTCCTCATCTCCTAACAAGTTTCTTTTTCCTTAAAAGTGACCCTTTACTCCCGAGATCTTGATCAACCAAGCGTAATCCCCATGTTACTCTAAGCTTCTCCTTATAACCTCGATACCCAAAAGAAAGATCGATGCAATTCAACTTTTCTGGAAGTCTCCAAAAATCAAGCCTAACTTATAATCGCCTACATGATCATCACCTCGAATACCCACTTTAAAATCAATCTCTGACCTCATTGTTTCTTTAAAGATATTACTTTAACTCGAAACCTCGAGAGAACTGCACATAACCCCCATTGTTACCTCAAGATCATTTACGTAACATAGATACAAAAAGGAGCCAACTCTGAACTCAACTTTACCCTATATTATATTTTTTTTTCCAATCACACTCTTTTAGTCCCCGGTTCAATGCTAACTTCCCAATTTAACCTCAAAAAAAAATAACATGTCGTGGCAAACAATTACACTCATTCACTCCTTACTCAAAGATAATAATAATTAGAGCCAACCATGCTGAGTCACCTCCTTATGTTTTCTCATCATTCCTTATTCTCAGCTAACCAAAATCACCATAATTCATACTATAATGCCTAAAAGACTCAATCCCCAATCTTCATTCCATTAAACCATTAACATAGGGATAACAATACCTAATAGCTTCAACAAAACATACTAACATCAATGTCATGATATTATACTCACCACCATAACATTAGTTTCGTGCAAAACATATTTCAGTACTGGTAAAATAAATCAAGTCACATATTAAGCATGCATACATTTTTATAACATGAGGAATCAATCAAATAGATGCACCCGGCCGACCCACACTCACACTCCGAAAGTAGCTTCCTAAGCTCTAACTAAGAACCTAATAGACACTTAGGAGCTACCAGGTCGTAACCCAGAGCTCTGATACCATTCTGTAACGCCCCGGAAATTCAATTCTAAACTTAACGGTCAAAGTCAAACATTGACTAACATTAACAGCGGAAGACTCATTTTTTTTTTCTTCTTTTATTTACTTGGGCGTTACTGCCGTATCCCCGAAGGGATACAAGGCAAGAAAGAGGAACTAACGACTACTAATTATTTACTTCAATTTACAACCGGAAGAAACTCGAATTTTAGAGACAACACATACTAAACATTTACCACTTCAATTCTAAAAACATGAACAAGGCTATATTCTCAAAACATCTAACTTCAAGACTAACGTCCTCACTTCTATTACCCGTCCCCATCACATAATTGATCTTCACCTGAAAACAAAACATTTACAAACATGAGGGGGGAAACCTCAATAATGTCTACCCCTAACAGTCAAAACATTTTACAATTCATTTCATCACATTTTAAGGGAAGGGGAAACAAGTCAAACATTTCAAAATATCTTTTACCCGTCAACCTTACCTGTTTCCATATTTTAAAGCGGGCGGGGCTTCCGTGTGCCTCGGAGTCCAAAGACTCGAAAACATGATTCGAGTCCCAAGGACTCGCATAAACAACATCATTCGATCGACGCATAACTCGTTTCTTTTCTTTTCTTTCTTTTCTTTCTTTTCTTTCTTTGAGTCCACGGACTCGCATAAACAACATCATTCGACTGATCAGCGCATAACTCGTTTCTTTTCTTTTCTTTTCTTTCTTTTCTTTCTTTCGGAGTCCCACGGACTCGCATAAACAACATCATTCGACTGATCAGCGCATAACTCGTTTCTTTTCTTTTCTTTTCTTTTCTTTCTTTTCTTTCTTTCGGAGTCCCACGGACTCGCATAAATATTCCTATTCGACTGATCAGCGCCTAACTCACATCCCCAATACGGGCATCACTGGTCTCTTGTGATCTCCTCACAGGTAACCACCTGGTCTTGGGGAATACTGCCCGAACCCGCATTATACTCATAACCATTATTTAATCAGGTTTATATCTCAGTTCATTCCAGTATCAACCAACAATTGCAAATCCAACATTTCCAAACCACAATTCCAACCCAACACATTTTCAATACAAAAACCAAAAGACTGTCCATACTTTATGAATAAAGAACATAACCATCTTAAACAAAATAGACAGTCAAGTTTTAGATAAAGTCCCCTTCAGGATGCAAGTTCCAAAATCAATATAGAAATCAATAAAACAAGTAAAGAGCATCCAAAGGGGATTAGGGCATAGACATTACCTGAACAACTTCTCTTTACTGCAACACTTACACAAGGGAGCTAACTATCGCGTCGTCTCGCTTGGACCTAGAATTCGAATATAAACTTCTAAAATTAAAACTCGACTTCTACGAAAGTTAGTTACGCACTAATCCTACCATACCCCAACCTTAACCTATTCTTATACGTTAATTAACCATGTATCGAGCGTAACTATTAAGAAAACATGAACATCACAACACACATTTTCTAAAGGTAAAAAAAATAATAAAATCGACACGACACATTTAAAACCATAACTCGATACTAACACTTTTAATAATACTATTAACATAGGGTTTTTGAACATAATAATCATATTATCACATGAAAACTTTATAAAATTTTAATACCAAAGTATATGAAACTTTGATGCTAATAATGTGAAACTTTTAATACTAATCATATGAACTTTAAAAATAATTACATGAAACTCTATAATAATAATAATGATAATAATAATAATAATGATAATAATAATAATAATAATAATAATATGAATCATTATAATAATAACACGAAACCTTATAATAATAATAACATGAAACTCCAATAACATGAACTTTATAATAATAAGAAACTTTAAAAATAAAATCATGAAACTAATAATAATAATAATATGAATCTTTAAAATAATACGGAAACATAATAAAGTCATGGAAACTTTATAATAATAATAGTAACGTGAACTTTATGAATAATATGGAGACCTAATAATATCATGGAACTTAATAATAATAAATAACATAATAATAATAATATTAAACCTTATAATAACTTAGAACTCAAGAATAATAACACGAAACTTTAATAATAACTTAAAATTACTAATACGAAACTTAATAATAATAATAATATGAACTTAATAATAAAAGTAATACGGATCTCAATAACTTATGAAAACTAAAAAAATAAAATTACGAAACTAATTAATAAAAATATGAAACTAAATAATAAAATTACGAACTTAATAATAACTTCTAATATGAACTTATTAGTAGTAATAATATGAAGAAAAAAAATCAAGACATTTAAACATCATTTAATCATATTAAACTCTAATAATATTCTAACAAAACTCCACTCATACAACCATAATATTACAACCCACCATGTCACCACCCTTCACCACTACACACACACATTTTAACCCTAATAACCCTCGAACCCTTGACCCAACCTACACTCAAATGCTATGCATACGTACACACACACTCTAGCATACAAACATAACACTATCAACATGAAAAGGAGAGAGAGAGAGAGAGAGAGAGC